>WOGN01008058.1:0-11498 GCA_015342105.1 Leptinotarsa texana | reverse complement strand
GACCTGAGGATATATTAATCTGCAAGTGAATTTCCGGCTTTGTTTCCTGACTAACTTCTGAATAGTATCTGCGTTGAAAGCGTTGTTATGACCTATCTGTGTGATTGTAACAATTTCCCCAGCTAGATTTTCCGCAGACAAAGGCAATGAGAATGCTCGGTGCAGCATTGAATTGTAGGCTGCTAATTTATGTCTGTCTGGATGGAAAGAATCGCTTGGAATGGTCTATATAGCTAGGTTTTCTGAATGAAAACATTGAACTCGAATTTATTCTGATTGTGTGTAATGGCCAGGTCTAAGAAATGTTTTTGTTTCTCTATCTCTGTTTCGAGTGTGGCCTGAATGTTGCTATTGACATTGTTCATGAATGTCATATATTGGTTCAGCTGTCGTGTAGTACCTCTGAAAAGAGTAAAAGTCAAGTTTATAAAAGAGTAAACATAAAAAGTAACAACTTAAGAGCTTCTTAACGAATAAAGATAAAAAGTATGCGTAAGTCAGCTAAAAGCTATCGTTTAAATAATCATTCAAAGTATAATAGGGTCTATCAGATTATTTGACTAACTTCCTGAATTGGAAGTCATTCATATTGGCAGATCTTATGTCCATAGGCAAATGATTGTACATTTTTCCACCGTTGTAAAATATGGAGACTTTGGTAATGTTTTTCATGAGTTTCAGAGTGTGTCTGCAGTTACGGGTGTTGTAATGGGAAGAGGATGCCGCAAAATTTAATATATGCTTATTTATTAAACACATAGATTCCAGTATAAATAATGCAGTTACCGTAAGAATATTATGTTTTTTGAAAAAGGTTCTACAGGAGTCTCTTGGTTCAAGGTTTCCTATGCACCATATTGCCCTTTTCTGTAAAATTAGTAGACTTTTGAATAAAGTTGGACTGCATGGTCCCCAAAACGGTATTCCGTAGCGTAAGTGAAAATCTATGAGTGCAAAGTATGCCATCTTTGCAGTGCTGAACCCCAATTCTTTATAAATCACTCCAACCGCATAACAGCCAGAGGAGACTTTTCTAGTGAGTTGTCTAACATGATCCACAAATTTTAAATTCTGGTCCATGAAATGAAATGTCAATGAAATTTTCTGTTATTTTTAGATTCCAGTGATCTATCTTAAAAAAAAAGTTCGTTGATTGTATAAAGTATGGGTCAAGTATAAAACCCAGTTTTATACTTGATAATGGGGTCAAACCCGAAACCGGTCGTATAAGTAAAATTTATCAGTGGTATTTAGACAAAAGTACTTTCTATTCATTTCATTCAAGTGATCATGAATTACCATAAAGTAAACACGTCATCAATTACACAAATTATCTCCATCATCTCCATATGAGTCATACTGAAAAAAAATTTTCATTAATTGGCTTTCTTATTCGAGTTCTTAATCACTTCATTGCAAATCATGCAAATCCTGCAATTCCTTTCGATGTGGAATAAACTTGGGAATACTTAAAATTATATCCTGATTACACTACGATTGAGAGTATTCGATAGAAGTCTGGTGTGTGAATCTAATAATGATAATCGGCTTCGTTCATGGAATAATTACAAATTAAACAAAATCGAATGTTCCATTTTGTTCAATTTGTGATTATTGCAAAATGGAACATTCAATAAAAGGCGGATTTCAGCTTGAAAAACAGTAATCCATAGTATGCGCTGGTCAAGCCCTATCCCCCGAATCCCCGATACATTCGGGGGGTGAGTGGTCATTGGGTCTGAGAACCATGTGCCCTGAGCAACCGCAGTGTGCCAAGAATGAGAGCCTTCTGCATCTGTGCGGCTAAGATTTCTGCCTTAGTGCGGCAGGCCGGTTTGATTTTAAGATTCGAGAGTAGAGAGGACATCATTCCACCAAGGACTCCAATAATCACAACAACCATCTTGATAGAGTGATCTGGATAGAGTCTGCGGAGTTCGAAGAGAAAATCTTGATATTTCATCCGTTTTTCCTCCTCTTTTCTGACGATATTCGTCTCGAAAAGAGCTGAAAACTCCACGACAAATATCGTTTCGCTCTTGTGGTCGAGAAGGACTACATTATTATTATTATTAACAAGTCTAGAGAACATTTGACCAACGATGGCATCATTGCTAACAAGGTGACGAGCGAAAGTCATACATCAAAGCCAAAAATTCCCAAATTTTATCGTGTAGGTACATAAAAAATTGCAAATAAACACTTTCAAATTTGTATCCCAGTTTTCCTACCCTATTCTAATTTTAGTAGATTTTCTTAAATTCCGGTGTCGTCAGAACTACGTCTAACATAAAATAAATATGTAATGAGTTGATAATTATATGAATATTTTTATAAGCTATACGAAGTCAATCTGAACAGCTAAATAAAAGACGAATGTACCGGGTCTAATAAATATACTAGTTAATACAGTATAAAATCTCCCACATGAAAATAATGATACGACTTCGTATTATACCACGCCGCCCATGTCATACCAAAAAACTGTCGACGTACGGTAACTATTTAGTTTTCAAACCATTGGAATTGACTTCGTATATACTACACATATGCTACTTTTGACTATTCGCATTGAAAGTGCTCGATTTCAACATTATAACGTTAGATCATTATATCAATAAACAACGCGTTCTTTATCCTGTGACAATATTTTTGTTTTTAATTGGAAAAATTGAGGAAAGTCAGACGTAGATATCCAAGTATCTTCAGAAGACAGAATGACAACAAGGCCATGTCACCATTTAATTGCTTAATAAAATCTGTGCTCTGTCGTTAGAATGTGAAGAATCGATATCCTGATTACTGTCAAGATAATAATAGCTTTGCTAAATTGGTTAGCTTTGCTAACTTTGGTATTTTGATCTACTTGTATGTGTAAAGTATTCACATCTAATCGAGGTGCTTAATTTTTCTCAAATCTTAGGACTAAACACAAATATGGTGAGGGTACAAATGCTCATATCAACTTATTTGATAACTGTACAGTATATTGTTAGTATATTAATAAATGTACATCCACACCCTGTACTATCGATGATGAACCTTTCTTTTTAGTTGGCAATATACAGACTTCAAGCTAAACAGTTTTTTCTCAGAAAAAAATAATTCGCCTCTAAAATTTCTTTATTTTCTATGCCTTCTCACATTATTAGAAATATCTATACGAGTTTTACAAACCAGAATCTGTTTACCATGTGTTCCCACAAGTCTAGCGCTAGCGAAGTAGAGAAAAACCGCAATAAGAAAGAATAGTCGAAACTACAAAAACCCACATGAGCATAGGCACAATTCTTGAAATTATTGGTATTCGGAACAGAAACGAACTACGTCATTGCTCGAATGAGATTTGGATGGGGTTATTCTTGAACCTACCACCGTCTGTTACACATACTCATTACAACTATAATTGTCGAATACCAGTTACATCATAAGTTCGGATAAAACAGGCGGGTCTACATCGCATTACTTTCATTCTAAATCTGTCATTCCCACCTAAAAATTCTTCGCTCGCATCGCTCGATCAAAATTTTTCGAGAAAAGATAGCAAATAACGAGGTAAGTGACTTCTGGGAAGTATGTCATCAAATCGCAACTAACATATAAATAATCGAAATTGGTGAATGTGTAGTATTCACCGTAAACGTTGGTATTCCTGACCATAGGCAAATGGGGATTATCTAAAACGATTTAAGTTGGTATACTTGATTTACCTGATTTATTTCGTATAAAGGAGGTAACCTCATTGTAGTGTTGTGTTTTTCTTGGCCAGTCTCAGGTGAAGTTAAGTTTACAGTTCATAGTCAAGTATTGCTCATAATCTTAGACCATGGATGCCGAACAAAATATGTCTTCCGTTGAACAAGTGCAACAAAACTGTGATTTCCAAGGTGATACTAGTGGCTCAGATATTCCAGCTTCTGTTAGCGCAGATATTTCTGCTTCTGTTAGTGCAGATACTGCTTCTGTTAACGCAGATATTCCTGTTTCTGTTAGTTCAGATATTCCTCCTTCCATTGACCCTCCAACAGTCGATGGTAGTAATGCTGACGCCAGAAAATTATTCGTCGGAGGAATGCATTTCCAAACCGGTGAAAAAGAATTACGTGAGCACTTTGGACAGTACGGTGAGATTGAACATATCAAAATCACAACAGATCCCATTACTCGACGGTCAAGAGGCTTCGCTTTCATCGTATTCAAATCGGTTGAAGCACTGAGCAAAGTTGAAGCAGCTGGCGATCATATTATCAACGGCAAAAAAGTTGACCCCAAAAAGGCAAAGGGTAGACAGGGCAAAATCTTCGTTGGTGGATTAACGAATGAGATTACCGATGACGACATCAAATCTCATTTCGCGCAGTTTGGAACCATAGCAGACACTCAGATGCCATTCGACAAGGTAAAAAACCAAAGAAAAGGATTTTGTTTCATAATTTTTGAATCCGAACAAGTAGTTAGAGACTTGATTAAAATCCCGAAACAAACAATTAAGGGTAAACAAGTCGATGTGAGGAGAGCCAACTCTGGTACCAATCAAATGAGTGGACCAATGATGGGGGAACGAGGAGCCCGAGGTGGTGTGCAAAGAGGTCGCGGCAGTATGCAAGTAGGCCGCGGCAGTATGCACGCAGGCCGCGGCGGTATGCAAGTAGGCCGCGGTGGTATCCAAGGAGGCCGCGGTGATATGCAAGTAAGTCGCGGTGATATGCAAGTAAGCTGCGGTGATATGCAAGTAAGCCGCGGTGATATGCAAGTAAGCCGAGGTGATATGCAGGTAGGCCGCGGTGATATGCAAGTAGGCCGCGGTGGTGTGCGGGGATGCCTAGGTAGCAGAGGGGGTTTTAATCATGGCCAACAAGGATTCGGCAGCGGCTATGAAAATGCCGGTGGATATGGACCAGCATTTGACTATTATGGAGGAGCTGCTTTTGGGGGATATGGCCAAAAGTACCAGCCGTACTGAAGGGTAACCCTAGTATTCCTCTCAAATGCTATTTAATTTATTTTGCTTATGTATCTGTGATTGTTTGATTAAATTTTCTATTCTATGAAAAAACTGAATTTCTTTCTATCTCTAATTCATGTTCATATATATGTTTATAGTAACCATAATATCTCAAGATGGTGAGGGTTCTTAATATAATTTGTAGGGTGATTTTTAAGACATGCTATGCTAAAATTCAATAGAAGGTATCAAACTTTCGCTAGCTTTCACTTCCAAGTCGATGAGAAGGAAGATATTCATGAGAGTTCTGAACAGGTAATATAATCCTTGTTTGCCACTTTTTTGTGGCAAACAAGGATTATATATTTATATGAATATTTCACATTTTGCCTGATTTGAAAAATAAGTGTTTTCAAAAATATTTCTAAGACTATGCATACCTAATTATGAAATCTATATTTTCATTCACTAATCCGACTATTCATTCAGTCCTTAGGTATGGCATAATCTCTTGTAGTAATGCATCAAAGGTACGTCTTAATAGAATGTTTGTCATTCAAAAATCTGCAGTAAGAAGCATAATCTCTGCCAATTACGATGAAAAGTTACTGTTTATGAAATTCTGCTTCCTGTTTATCAGAACTTTGAATGAAGTTGCTCACAAGGATATTCACTAACAAAAATAAATCATACCTTGTTCCTACAGCTAATAGGTTGAGAAGAACAGATAATATAGGAATTAATCTATACTTCGAATTTCGTAACTTGCCGTTCAGAAGATTTAAAAAATTATTTAAGAAAATATTAAGGTCATTTCCTGAACTTGTACTAAACTTTGAATAGATATAATATGTCAGTTATATGATTTATAATTTGTCTTTACATTTTAGTCAATTTTTATTAGATTGGAATTTTATTTTGTAAACATGATTTTTTTTTGTAAATCTAATGAATCTACAAGCATTTTTTAGAAACTGTATTGACGTGTTTAGAAACTGTGTGTTTCTAAACACTAATAAAAATACAAAAAGCGTTGAAGGCTGTAATTTTTTTTTTATGGGAACTTTCAATAGTTATCGAAAGTCTCTATATAGTCGATATTTTATGTAATACATTCCCTAAGAGAGTTAAGTAGTTACACTTTCGTTATTTTCGAATACATTTTTGATTTCAGTCTCTTAAATTTGATTTTTGTGTTTTTTTATCGTTTTTGAAACGTATCAATCCATTGAAACATTTTCAGATGCCGCAACATTTATGTAGGGACGTAAAAGATCTCAGCTCCTTTATACGTATTTACTACTTTTGGTAAATATTCGTTTTGAAGGTACCCGGCAATATTGAAAAAATTTTTGAGTGTACTTACGTATTTTGATGCGTAAATTACGATTCCGGAAGAAAAAAGCAGCGCTCTACTTTATTTACAAAGTTACGGCCCTTCAAAGTTCAGAAAAGGGCGACTTTTTCAGCCTTCTGTTTCCCAAAATAAACTATTTAAAAACACAAGTATTTATTTACTAGGTACTCCTTCCTTGACACTTTTCACTTCAACAATCAACGTTTTTCCAACAAAAATGTTAAAAAATGTACGGAGCTGATTTTTTGTTATATATCTCTGTATTTTACGTTTTTAAGGTTAATGGCATAGTTGGTACAACTGATGCAAGTATTCGTTTTTAAATTAAGTTTTTTATAAGGAAAATGTTGATTATTGGATTGAAAAGTGTCAATTAAGGAGGAATAAGGTGTAAAGGTGACCTAGTGAATAAGAGTTTATGTTTTTAAATAGGAAGTTTATCATGTGAAAGAGAAGGCTAAAAAGTTGCCCTTTTCTTTTTTCTCTTTTCCCCTTTTTTCAGTAGGACACCTCACTGTTAATGAAAATTCAAATCAACAAATGTCCTTCGGATAATCTCGTAACATACAAAGTAATGTAAATTAAAATAAAAAAACAAAGACTTCGTACATCTATGAAAAAATACAAGCTGATAATATCAAACACCGCTTTAAATATTGTAATATTCATGATGACTTATGTGCAAAAAATTCTAAATTGATAAATTTCCAATGAATATAGTTAGAAATTCGGTATCAATATTTTTTGATGAATTCGGTATATGCTTCACAAAATTAAAAATAATCCTCCTTTAACGTCATGTCTGTTTCCCAAATCTATTTAAGAAAACTATTGGTTACGAGAAGTACTATAAATGAGACAAAAATGAGGGATTTGAATCGTGGGAAAATTACAAAAACGGACTAGTAGTTCAGGTAAAGTTTAGAAAACTGTTATTCAGGTATAATTATCCTGAATTGAAAATATGCCAGAAGAAAAGTTTCTCCTCTACTTCATCAATTTTCTCTTGAATAATCGTGAAATCTGATAATTGAAATGAAGATTTCAACTTTATTTTGACTATGAATATGAATACTTTTAATTACCATGACATTACCATCTCCCCCAAAAGGGGGAGAATATGCAGACGTAGAAAGCCAATACCGTTCTTTCCCGATCTGTAGATGTTGTGTTCTGCGCATTGATTCTTTAAAACAAAAATAGAAGTATGTAATTAAATTGTACGTTCTAATTTTTATGAAAATGCGTCAACTTCCATAAATTTTGTGATTGTTTGAATCTTAAATTATACCAATTCCTAGGGTGGAGCTCTAAAAGAAAAATTCCCAACAGGTTCATTTTATGAGTAATCAAATTGAAAGTTTTTTCTTGGAAAACTTTTGTATATATACAAAAGTAATTGATATTATGATTTTCTCAAAGTATTTGATATTGACGAGTAATCCTTCTTCTGGCAATTTTCTTTTAATAAAATATTTTCATCGTCAATGGTTTTTCAATAATTTTCAACCAAATATATCTTTTTTTGGGATATTCCAATGTAAATATCTTTTTAGCTGACGATATGCGGGATTGAAGAGCAATAATTGAAGTTTCCCAACTTTTCAACAACTGAAATAATATTAAGCGATATCAAAACCCCTTAAAACAAAATCCCAGATTCACCCCTGGTTGGAAATTGGTCAGGTCAGGAATATAATCCCTTGGCATTAAGAATTCCATGAACTGTATAGAACTTTCTGTCAGTGAAGTAATTATCCTAAGAATTAAGGGATTATGAATACCTACTTTTATTATAGTTCAAAGAAACTCTAGAATAATATTAGCAGAAAGGATGTCGAATATGTTGGAGTACTTCTAAAAGATTTTACAAAAGTACACTGGAAATTCAGCAGCATCAATTCTTCAGGCACTCTGTATAGGTTGAAAAAAAAATCGAAATTTGACTCCTACAGGTCCACATCTTTTTTACAAATAAAATTTTGATGTGAATGCCGTAAGGAGAAACAGGCTATAAATATCAGATTATTCCTGTGATAAAAGTTTAATGATTGGAGTTGAAGAATCTTCGTAGAGAAGTATTATTTCTGTTAACCCAAATCAAAATAACATATTGAATTATCCTTAATAAAATAATAGAAAATAATAGCTCTTCTCTCATCAAATGCAAATCTAGGAAGATTAACAGTTTGATATTCAGACTTTCTCAAAACTTTGATGAATTGTAGATTGGCATATGAAATAACCAGTAATTGTTTATGTCGATAAAATAGTTCAGTAATTAATGTAGGTAAAATGAATTGATATTAGAAAAATTTTAAAAAAAAGAAAGAAAATAAAAAAAGTAGACCTTATATTAAATCAATCCCTATATCGATTTATTACATTAAACAATGATATAATCGCTTGTCGCTTGAATGGTATACTACTGAATTGGGAAAACAGTGCCGGTATGAATCGGATCTTCATTCTTCAAAAATACGCAAATCGATTTATGGAAAGTATTGATATGAGAACCACTTGTCGTCAATCAATCAATCAAATTTATTCGTCATTTTTGATACAAGAATGTATATATGACACGTGTCACTATTTACAAAAGATATTTTATCTAATATCACTTATATCAATAACAACAACATTTGTTACACAAAAGTATTATTTTCATATTCTTTCAGGGAATAAAAACAACTTGTTACCAAAAAGTCTTTGACTTTTTTCTTGAATTTGAGATAATTTGTTTCACTTCTGATGCTGTGTGGTAATAAGTTAAACATCTACCGACATTTTTCTACCTTACTCTACTAAATATCAAATTTATGAAGGCTACCCATATATTACGTGTGTTTTACTATATTCTGCTGATTCAATTTTAGAAGTGCACACCAGGGGCGGCTCGTCATAGGAGGCATGGGAGGCTTAACCTCCCCATAAAATTTGAGGTTATTCATTGCAATAAATTAAAAGATATTGACAAATAATTATGATTATTCTTTTCTAAAAATGTTTGGGTATCATTACTTTACCACTAATTTTTAATATAAATACATAATATGCCCGAAAAAACACATCACTCACTACGTCGTGCGTACCAAACTGTATCCTGCATCAACAAACCTCAAAAGCTCCGCCCATGAACGAATAACGAATAAACTATCAACCCGAAATAATAAAAGCCATACGTTGCAAGGGAGGCAAGCCTCCGACTGCTATAAAAAACACAAGCTCCGCGAGACCGACGTTAGAGGAGGCTAGCCTCCAGTTGGTTTCCGTTAGTGTACGACTGTGTTTGTTTTTCATTTAATTATTGGGACGGGATGCCGTGACGGAGCGAGATTGAAAAATATTTCGGTAATTCGTTTTAGTGTTTCTTGATAATATTTGTTATTGTAAATATTGCTGGTACGATAAATGCGATTGGTTAACCAGCTGTATTAAACGAGAAAAACTTTTTTGTTGGGCCTGTGTTTCATTTTCCATACAAACCGAATACCAAACGTAGTGTAAAATCGGATTCTCCGATTTAAAAAATTTAAATCGGTCTACAGAAAGACATAAATCTAAGGAACATATATTTTCGTCTTGTAAATTAAAATTGTTCAGCAAACAAAATATAGCAACAGCTTTAGATACAGTTCAAAAAGAGGCCATAATTCCTTTTAATAATCAGGTTAGGAAAAATCGGTCAAATTTAAAAAGATATTACGATTTATTTGGGTTCCCAAGAATTAGCTTTTCGTGGACACAATGAAATCGAAGATTCGATTAATCGCGGCAATTACAAGGAACTTTTTATGTTATGGGGCAAATGTGATTCACAATTTGACACTTTTTTAAACGGTAGCATTTTTTCGGGCACCTCAAAAACCATCCAAAATGAGCTTATATTATATTATATTATATTATTAAGGAAAATATAAGCAAGGAGATTGAAAGTGTTTCTTTTTTTGCATGAGAAATTGATGAAACTACCTATATTATCTGTACATCACAACTTTCAATCGTTTTTAGATATGTCAAAGATGGTAATGTGGTAGAACGTTTTATGGGTTTTCATGATGTTTCATCTAGGCGCACAGCTGATTCAATTCGTAGGTGTGACGCCTATAATTTTAGGCAAAAGTAAATCGCGCAATTGGTGCTGCGGTCATGGCCGGCCATTTAAATGGTTTACAAACTAACAAAAAGTCCATAAACCTCATGCACATTTTACGCATTGTCATGCCCATGCCCTAAATTTATTATTAATCAGAGCTTGCAACAACAAAAAAATGTTTGCGCCTCCGGCAGGCTTTTCTGTGTGTATACAGTATTTATGACTTTAGCCTCCCCTGTTCAACAAAGCACGATCCGTCACTGGTGCACACACCCCTAATACATAAGTTTCCCATATGGTACATTTTTATAGGAATGACACAGTACATCTTGCGTTTTATAAAAAGTAAAAGTTTTTTACATTTTTAAAATCAATCATGTCGTCAATGTGGGTTCAATATAGCATAATCTTGGATTACTAATAACTCTCAACTTCAAATATTTGTTTATTTTCTGTCTGCAATAACTCAAAAATATAATATTCTCTTTCTAACGTTTCCAATTCAACAGCAGAGATACATATTTTCATTGATTACAAAAAAATAACTTTCAACTCAGAAATAATGATCTGATGAGAGACATATTCATGAAGTTCAATGTTCAACCAAAGAAGAGATATATGACGATAAAATTTTTCGTCCACCTTCATCGAGTATTTTCAACTTTCACAGTTTTAACGTTTCGAAGGCTAAAATCTGCCACCATCCTCAGAATTGGAAGAATCTAATAATGTTCGTAGTTTTGTATCCGCTAGTTCATTCCATTTCCAAACGTTCGAAAATTAAACGGTGGTTGAAACTCTTGAGTTCCTCCACGAAAAACTACTTTGTTTCGATAACTATCATAATAATTTCTGAGATCATCTCGTAAGGAACTGTTTTGATCTGTATACAGACGTCTCACGAAAACCACCATATGATCTATATTCATAATGCACTGTTTGGAACCTTTGGTGTAGTAATGAATATTACTGGAGTTTTTTCCCAACACCAAATCGTTATTTTTACCACTTACTTCCTTCAAAGAGGAAGATTAAAACTAGAAATTAATGCGAAGCTAACCCTATTTATGCTGTATAGGTATCCCATAGAGGTAAACCAT
>WOGN01008057.1:0-11498 GCA_015342105.1 Leptinotarsa texana | reverse complement strand
ATGCCTGACATATGCTAATTTTATTAATATGTATGTATTGACTTGTGTAAATACTGATGAATGTATAAAACACCAATAAATTATCTATCTATCTATCTAGTGCAAACTTTCAACACATTTATTTCTTGCACATGTTTTGATTCGAAAATAATACATGTTTCGTATTCAATTGTAAATGTGTATAATGATGTGGAGTAATTTGCTCTTCTTTATTCATAAAACTATTATTTTTTACAGGTTCAGAATTCTTTCTTCATGAAACCCAAAGAAAAACAGTGGCTGGAAAGGAAGAGGAGATTATTAATAAAAATATGTCTTCAACGCCACATGAAAAACTATTTGCTATCAAAAATGTTCATTCTGATGAACATGAAATACTACATATAACGGGGGAGATTATTGAATTTAATTCTGGAAACTGTCTGAGTTCAGTTAGACAGAGTAATGTTCATAAGAAAAACGAAAGTTGCTCCAAAAGTTTGAATGAAGGAATCGATGCGAAATTAGTTGAAAACAAGCATACTGAGAAAGTCCCAACGTCATCTATTGAAAGTAATATTTCAAGAAAACCTATTAGCTCAAGGCCATTTAAGTGTACAATTTGCTCTAGGTCATTCTTTCAGCGTGGTCATTTGAAAAGTCATGAAAAAATTCATACTAGTGAAAGACCATTCAAGTGTAAAATCTGCTGTAAATTATTCATTGGAAGAGGTCATTTGAAAACACATAAAAACATTCATACCGGTGAAAAATCATTTCAGTGTAAAGTCTGCTCTAAATCATTCCGTCTACGTGATGATTTGAAACTGCATGAAAAAATTCATACTGGTGATAAACTTTTCAAGTGTAAGACCTGTTCTGAATCATTTATTCGATGTAATGATTTGAAAAGACATGAAAAAATTCATACTGGTGAAAAACCGTTTCAGTGTAAAGTCTGCTCTAAATCATTCCGTCTACCTGGTCATTTGAAACTGCATGAAAAAATTCATACCGGCGATAAATCATTTGAGGGTGAAATCTGCTCTAAATCATTCATTTGTGGAAGTGATTTGAAAATACATGAAAACATTCATATAGGTGGTAAACCATTCAAGTGTAAAATCTGTTCTAAATCATTCATTCGTGGAGCTGATTTGAAAAGGCATGAAAAAATTCATACTAACGAAAAACCATTTCAGTGTAAAATCTGCTCTAAATCTTTCATTCAGAATAATTATTTGAAATCCCATGAAAAAATTCATACTAGCGAGAGACCATTTCAATGTAAAGTCTGCTCTAAATCATTCATTTATTGTATTGGTTTGAAAAGACATGAAAAAATTCATACAGGTGAAAAACCATTTCTGTGTAAAGTCTGCTCTAAATCATTCAGTCGTGGATGTAATTTGAAAAGGCACGAAAAAATTCATACTGGCGATAAACCATTCAAGTGTAAAATCTGCTCTAAATCATTCATTCGTAGAGGTGAATTGAAAACACATGAAAAAATTCATACCGACGATAAACCATTTAGGTGTAAAATCTGCTCAAAATCATTTCTTCGGGGGGGTGATTTGAAAATACATGAAAAAATTCATACTGGCGATAAACCATTTAGGTGTAAAATCTGCTCAAAATCATTTCTTCGTGGGGGTGATTTGAAAATACATGAAAAAATTCATACTGGCGATAAACCATTTAAGTGTGAAATCTGCTCTAAATCATTCATTCGTAGGAGTGACTTGAATATACATGAAAAAACTCACACTGGCGAAAGACCATTCAAGTGTAAAATCTGTTCAAAATCATTCATTCGTTGTAGTGTTTTGAAAATACATGAAAACGTTCATACTGGTAAAAAACCGTTTCAATGTAAAATTTGTTCTAAGTTGTTCAGTAGAAATATTTATATGAAAATACATGAAAAAAAGCATTCCGACAAACTATTTTAGTGTAAATTATGTTCCAAATATTTCAGTAATGTGATGAATCTGAAGCCGGCCCTGACCGTTATCTCAGACACCAAACATACAACTCACCGCGGAAAGAATGCGACCGACGAACCGCAACGACAATTCTAGATGAGTGCCGAAATGACGAGAGAGATCTGCAGTGATCGTTGCCGTTATATAAAGCCGGCCTCCCGTCCCGCTGAAGAGGCACGAGCCTTGGGCAGGGTCTTAATAAATATTCAAAAACAAAAACAAAAATGTAAACTACTAACCCCAAAAAAGTGAATAAACATGAGATTCATTCATTCATTACCGAGAGGGAGTGAGTCTGTATTTAGAGAGCGAATCGAGCGGTTAACAAATAGTGAAGATAAATTAAGTGTTAGTTGCTAAGTGTTGTATATAAATTAGTTGGAAAGTGAAATGTTGTTAAAAAGAAATTTGTTTAAGACAGTTAATTATTTAATTCGTTACAGTATATACAACCATTATGGGGGAAACAGTCGTGGCACGGGTAGCAAGGGGCTGTCCTCAGGGGGGTTCTATCCCCTCTGTTATGGAACCTTGTAATGGGCGAGCTACTATGTCTCTTGGACCACAATGGGTATAAAGCACTGGGCTATGCAGAAGACTTAGTCATCTTAGTCTAGGTTAAATAAAATAATGTAGTGAAGGGATGCATGCAGCAGGCCCTGAACATTATAACAAGATGGACCGCAGAAGAAAGGCTCAACATAAGCACATCCAAATCGACCATAGTAGCATTCACCAAGAGGACTAAAACGGAGGGTCTTGGACCTCTAAAACTTCAAGGTGAAGAAAAACAAGTGTCGGGGAAGGTTGAATATCTGGGAGTAATCCTTGATTCCAAACTGACCTGGAACACTTGCACAGGATAAAGAGGAAAGCGGAGGTAGCACTGATGCTCGCCAGGTGCACCTATGGAAAAACATGGGCGCTAAAACAAAACATGGTATATTGGCTGTACACGATGGTGGTTAAACCCATGATAACATACGTATCTATGGTCTGGTGGCCAAAGATGAAGCAGGCGACCGCCATCAACAAACTAGGTGAGGTGCAAAGACTTGCTTGTTTGGGAATGACGGGAGCAATGAGAACTACCCCAACAGCTGCACTGGAGAAACTCCTGAATCTACCTCCTTTACACTTTGTGATGATGAAGGATGCCAGGATGGGCCAATTCAGACTGGAAAACTCACCGAACTACAAAAGATCGGACCAAACAGAAATTTCGGAACATGTGAAGGAGCACATATTAAATATGTGCACGGACCACATGACACCGAAGTACACCTTTAACACAAACTTCACGGCCAAAATCACAAGCCGTGAAGAGTGGAAGACCTTAAGTCATCCCGAAAACATGTTTGGAAATAACACTTGGTATACAGATGTATCGAAGACCAAACATAAAACGGAAGCTGGAATATACCCAGCGGATAGAATTTTAAACTACAGTTATCCGCTGGGACTATACACATTCGTCTTTCAGGCGGAAGTGTATGCTATCTTGCAGTGTGCAAGGGTTATTAAATTGAGACCTCAAAGAAATGAACGGATCAATATTTTAACAGACAGCTAGCGACTAGGGGCTCTGACAAACCCGAAGGTGACATCAAAATTGGTCTGGGAATGCCATGAAAAACTGAATGAACTTGCAAACAGGAACAGACTAACTTTGAACTGGGTGCCAGAGCTTTCAGGAATGATAATGATAAAGCTGATGAATGCGCTAGACACGGATCACCAACTCCATATTTAGGTCCTGAACCAGCTCTGGGGGTACCAAAATCATTGGTACGAAACCAGATTAGGACATGGACTGGATAAAAGTACCTGGCAACAAACACAGCAGAACCTTCATTAGGGAACCGTCTGAGAAAAGAACTACTTCAATATAGTAGGGATCAGCTCAGAATAATTACAGGATTACTAACCGGTCATTGCTTAGAGGACACCTGAATAAAATGGAGCTGTACAACTTAGACCTCAGCTGCAGATTATGCAACCAAGAGATAGAAACAGCTCTACACATCTAGTACAGGGAACGAGACTGATGGAATGGGTACCATGAGAAGATGGGAGAATAAAAAAAGTTAATCAAAATTCCCACTAGTTTTTCGAAACTGAATGATGGCACACAAAGTATACTGAATGTTAATTTTACTTATAATTTCAACTTATCAGTAGAGAAAACCTTGTTTTTAAAGAAATAAATCAAAAACGCAATGTCCTCCGTTCCATTCAAGATTATATAGGTTGTTTCTTTCAGTTTTCTCTGTTTCAATAGTTTTTTGATTTCAATTAATGAACAAGCCATAAATGGCAGGTCGTCCTCTGGGTCTTCAAAAAAAGTTATAACTAATAGAAAATTAGGAAAAAAGCTAATTTTGTATATTTGAGAGCTTAAGTAATTTTTTGTGATATGAAAGAAAAACTAGTATTATTATTTCAAGTCGATATAAATAAGACAATTCACAAAATTAATTGTTTATGACTGAGATGGTAAATATATCAGGTAGATCAATAACATTCAAACTGGACACCAATCTTCTGATTAAGGAAAGGTCGGTCAATTTTAAACAATTCTTGAATGTTTCAAACTTTTTCCTCAGATTTCATCAATTATTTTTGAAGTTGGATTATTCTTCATCTTCATGAGAGTATTCAGCATGCGGCTTTGTTCATATAGTTGGGCATCCTGAAAAAAAATAAATAAATAACTGTTGATATTCGAAATAATTTTAGAAGTGAGAACTTATACTTTCAATCGTCGAGCGATTTGCGGCCAGTTTTTATCTATGCATTCAAATCAAACTAAATGCTACCGAAACCGCCTGAAAAATTAACCAGGCACCACAAACAGTGCATGAGTTGACGAAAGAATTGGGCTCCAGCTCCCATGCGGTTTTGGAAGGGTTAAAACGTATTGGAAAGGTCAAAGGGCTCGAAAAGTGGGTGTCCCACGATTTGAGCTATCGACAAAAATTGTCACGTTTCAAGGTCTGTTATTTATTGCTTTTGCGCAACCAAAACAATCCTCGTGAGGCTTGTGAACTGTTTATATTGTAAACTGTCTTCCATATAGATATTGGTGGAATTTTGCAACTTCAAACACGATTCCTAAAGCTTCCTTATCTATAGTAGAATGGAATTAGGGAATTCGTGGAACAAAACTAACCCGATACCTTTTGAAATCGCAACACTTGTGACTACTACTGGCAATTCATAATTGAAATATACTAGAGTATCTGATGAACTAAGGATATTTTTCAATTCGTGGAATAATTTTTCACCATCAACTCTCTACTTGAATGACGAGTTGTTTTTCAGGTGTCTGTATAATGGAACGCAAATAACATGTAAATTTGGTATAAAATGTAACGTAAAAGTTATCGATATTAAGAAACATCTGAGTTCACTTATAGTTGTAGTACTTGGTATATTACTTATAATTTCAATGTGTTCTGATTTAGGACGTAATTCTTCTGCATAAATTCTGTAACACAAAAATGTTGTAACCATCTACACTTTGATTGTTGTGTGTGTGACCTCCTGCTAACTGTAATATTTCTAAAACTTGTCTTAGTCATACCCTATGTAAATCCTTATTGGGAAGTTATCAAAATATCATCCAAATAGCACACTATTCTGTCAATATCTGCTAGAAGTTGTCAATTAAATTTTGGAATAAAGATGGTGCAAAATTTACCCCAAAAGGAAGTCGTTTATAGCGGTTTAACCTCGGTATGATGAATATTATACTTGGTTGCAATTTTAACTTACATAGTATGCAGTGTTCATTTCTTTTAATAAATTGTCAGGAATTTCACAATGTAGCTCCTCGTTTTCCAACTGAACATTTACATTTTTCAGGTTTTTCAATAAGTGTACAGTCATACGGCGATAAATGTCCGTTATTTTACTTGGAACTTCCTTCCTGAGTAGAATTAAATTATTAATTAAACAAGAATTCACGTATTCTGCAGACTCATCTGAAATGAAATACTATTTTAAGGAAAGTAACACAAATTTAAGGGATTTTTCATACCCATTACTTATTACAATAACGTTTACTCAACAATAAAATATGAAATTTATATCACAACATTACATGTATTTTTAAAGGAAATATTTAAACCGTACTAACAGTGTTGCCAGTGTTCAGTTGGTTGATGGATGTAGCCGTTACTACGTGGTAGGACATCATAATGAAAAGAGAAATGAAAATTTCTGTGTTTTTTACCACTTTTATATAAAAACATAGTAATTTCTCTTTTCGTTCAGTAGGTTGTTGTTATCGTTTACATACATGACATCATTGAATCATCATTATGTACCTATTCAAACAATCATGAATTGAAGTCGTATTTGCCAAAAAAAAATATTAACGATTTATTCAGGACCGCTGTAACAAGGAATTGAAATTTTCACAGTAAAATTATGTAACACGTAAAACTTCGTGACGTTGAATTTGACGTTCAAGTGTATGAGTGACGTAATGCCAAAACGTGGATATCTCCATTTTTTGAGCTGTTAACGCTAGTGTTCTCTAAAGATCAGTCCATTTTATGACGTCCATGGAAGTACCGCTTTCGAATGTCCTGAAATGTCTATACACTGGTGTAGCGACTAATTCGTTTAGAATTTTTATGCAAATCTGACGACAATATGGTTTACTAGAATTCATTTACGTGCGCCACCTTTTGGAAACAATGCTAGATACCGTTAATATCACTTTTCGTTTGACGGTACAGTGTTCGTATTCCACAACGTGATGATGTAAATTGAAAGGTAGATGCACTGAACTCTATAGTATACATTTCACTGGACAGATGTGAATTGTTATCAAATTGAGATGAAATATCATTTTAGGTTATGTATGTTAAAGCAGAAAAGTTCACCAATTTCTCTGATTTTTTTTTTGTAAATCTATAATGACCTAGAATTATTAACGGTATCAGTTTGTGTGCATTGTGAACACATTTGCTTTACTCGACGGCGGATTCAGAACAAAATTTTGAAAGAAGTACTTTTTGAATTTCGGAGGGTAATTTTAAGGCAATAATAATTCCTATATAAAAGAATGTGCGGTAAATATTACAATATGGAATGTATTGAATGTTCAAAACAGACACTGTTCCCAAATACCAGAACTGCAACACTCATCTCGGCGCGCGTTTCACCAACCAAGTTGGTGAAGTTCACTTATTCTTAACTCGAAAACTTGTCTCTATTTATATCCAACAGGATACACTTGTACTTTTAGCCACACATCAATGATTCCTGGTAGAAAATGAGAGAGAAAAAGTTTAATAAACATCAACTCCCCATTATTTCCGCCCTTGGCTTGGCTTTACTGTGAATCTTTTGGATAGAAATCAAAATATTTCACAATTAATTTTTATGTTATTGGGCCCTTTCTCGATATATTAGGTAAGTTTCTTTCGCATTCGTCTATTCCAGATTTGTCAGTTCTGTCTGAAGCTATTCGCTTTCTCTGCTTTGGGTGTGACTGACTACTCAATATGAAAATGCTAATATTAGTGGGAACAAAATGCACCTGTCAAAATCGGCCAATAGTGAGACAGGAATTACGTTACATTTTTTGAGAACTCTTATATTTTGATCTACAAACTCAAATTACATTTTTATCTATATTGAAATACATTTTCTTTAACGTCTATTTGAGGACGGAATGATTTGAGGGGCGGCAACATTTTTGAATTACCAAAATTTCAGAGATGAAAAAAGTAAAAATAGTCTCCTTTGAAAATGAGTTCAGAATAATTTTCATGAAAAATTTTCTATAGAATATGTAATAATTCAATTTTTTATTTACTTTTCAATCTATGAATGAGATGTTAATTTTTTTATAGATTAATTATAGTCCTTATATCGAATGATCTACTTTATATTTTGTTCCATTACTGTAATATGCTTATAAAGTGTCTGAATAATTTGGCAATTTGTTTCCAGCGTTAAAAACAAATACTATAGATAGGTATGTATGTATTAAATATCATTTCGGTATTTATTCAAACGCCAGAACATTCTTCATTAATAAAAATAATTTTTCATGAAAAAAATTTATTTTTTTCTCATATTCAATTTTCTTGCATCCTCAAACTAAACAAATTGCTTTTCAAGTTTTCATTTGAAATCGGAAAAAAGTTTCGATATTTCCCATCGTGAATTTTGAAATTAAATAAAAAAATATTTATTTTTGTAATCATTATCACTTATGTATCTGTAATGTTTGTTAGTTATAATTGAGGGCGGCGCGATAAACAGGGCCTAGGGCGGCATCAAGCCTAAATCCGCCATTGTCAAGGCGGGTACGCATATGCGCACGAACGCGAATGAGGCAGCCCGAGGACGCATGAGCATACGTATGTGTACGACTGAACGACGCGTGTAAATTTATTTGAAACCGTATGCATTCGGTCGCGACCAGATCCAACTGTTGTCGGTACATCAAAGTGAGACTTCGTCACAAAACAGTGTTTTGTGGACTTCGTCTCGTGCGCTGCTCATCTGTGCTCAGTGTGGATGGAAATAAAAAATTCATTTCGAGACAGCCACGTGTTGTTGGTTTTGAGTAGTAGTAGTGTGTGTCTCGTTAATAACAATATTATTTTTTAAATGCAACAGTGGAATGGCCTCAGCAAATTGTGCTAGTGCTTCTTGAAGAATATAAAAAAAGGGAGATATTATGGAAACCAAGACAACCGTTGTATTATATAATACAATTAAAAAGGAAGACGCTTGGCGAGAAATAGCTGAGATTTTAAATGTAGAGGTTCAAGAATTGGAAAAAAAATCGAAAGTCTTAAGGACTCATTCAGACGAGGGAAAAGTAGAGTAAAAAAAGGAACTGGTACAGGAAAAGATTTGTTAATGACATTTTTAAAATTTCGCACCTGTGATGAAAGAAAGTCATAACTATAATTATTGAATCGATTTTCCAATTTTCAAAACCAAACTCATTTATGCCAAATAAAGTCAACATTTGTAAATATTAAAAAGGCTTTCTATCAGGAAAATTGCAAAGTCACATTATTTATCGGCATGAATGAATTTGAAAAACTTTAAAGTCGTTTCCTCAACATTTTTAGAATCTGCAATTATGACTTGTGTTTCCCGGAGGTGCCATTTTTAATTATGAACAATTTTTAAATATTGTTAAATAAAAACACTTTTTTTGCAGGACGTGATCAAATTTATGTTTCCAAATGGTTTGCGTATGAAAGTATGCAATTTTTAGACGATCGGGATGACCCGCAGAAAACTGTAACTCTTTAGATTTTTAAAAAAATTTATATTGTTATTAAGTTAAGTACAACCAGTAAAATTAACATGTTTTCATGCATAATTATTTTGCCAAGATACAGCTCCGTTTGTCATAAAATATTGTGCAAACTCATCCGCTGCTTCTTGACAACTAAGTTCAGTTCTGCGCGGGACATTTCTTAGGGGAAGAAAAGAGGATGTGCAGCATAGAATAAGCAATGTTTTGTTCGAACTAGAAATGGAAAAGTATAATTTCCTTCGAGGTTGTAAAGAATATTGTCCTCAACAATTGCCGCATTGTGCTCCAACAATGCCAAGAAGTTCTACACCACTTAGTACAGCAAGCACTAGTACCACAATTATCACCTCATGACAATAATAGTCAAATCGGTTATTCTCAAAGATTTTAAAAGATTATCAACAATTGACGCATTATGGTGCAACAATGTCAAGGAGTACTACACCATGTAGTACAGCAAGCAGTAGTATCACAGGACTATCACCTTATGAGAATAATAATAGCCTGACCGGTTATTTTAAAACATTTCCAGGAAATGACGGTTCCTTGCTGATTTTGTAAGTGTTTATTATTAGATTTGCAGAATGTCACATTTTGTTTTTTAATACTTGGGTATTATATTTTTACGTATGTTTTCAATATTTTCTCGATGATCATCCTAGATTAGGCACTTTTCCGAAATGTTTTTTTTTCACATTATTGTCGACAAAATACTATAAACAATTTTATTTCATTTAGAATAAACGATTATTTCAACTAAGTGTCTCTATTATTATTACTTACCTGAACATAGTCACTCAAACACTCGATAATAGCTTGACATACTTCGGGTACTATTTCGGAAATTAACTGTTTGGATACCTTGAAAAGATATTGCATACTTGTAAACGAATCTCCTGTAGCAAGAAACCGAAGAGTCAGTGCTAGCCTTTCTTCTGCAGGAATAGCCTTTCTGTACGACGTGTCTTGTCGATCTATTCTTGGCTTTATACAATTCAACAACAAAAAGAAATCATCTTCAGACATCCTAGTAAAATTTTGAAAGGGCCCACTCGTTTTTTTATCGGTCCAAAGATCTTTTAATAAACCGGTGCTATTTCCAGTTAGCTGTCTTTTGCTGTTCAGATGTAATTGCGACGACCATCGTTTTGGTTTTCTCTTCTTTTTCTTTTTCAATAAACTACTTGAAATTATAAAATACGCAGCACGTTCAGCGTCATCAGAATCTGAATCGGCCATATTCATGCACTACTACAGGCACACATGAAAATGATCACCACATTTATGGATCGATTCCGTACCACGCCTCGTGCGTCCACTATTCATGTCCCCAAAAAATTATGTCTTCCCGAGGTTGAACTGAATCCGAGGCAAATGTTTCGGCCTCGGACTGCCTCATTCGTGTTCGTGCTCATATGCGTACCCGCCTTAACGTGAATCGCTACTTTCATACAGACACCGATTATGGATTTGCCTGTGGTGCATGTGTTTTCTATAATATATTGGGTGTATGTTGGGGGTGACACTGCTTTATATTCTTGCAATTTTTGTCAAAATTTTGCATCAGCTTCGATAGTAACCTCTTTGCGTTTTCATTCTTAGAAATGGGTTGAAATTATGGAACACATTCTGAATATCCGCAGTGATAGCTTTATTTCTCTCCCTGAATTTAAATGAGATAAAAAAAAGGGAATTCAGCAGGTCTGAACCTATTAAAAAAAACATCATCAAACACAAACCGCATTTTTCGGATTTGTTTCCGCAAAATGCGGTAGATACCAAACATTCATAGTCAACTTCAATACCTCTTCCGCGGACGATTTTCGAGCATATCTGTTTGATATTCAATCTTCGTTTCTCTCCGTCTACTTACCACAGATTGAATAATTTGTTTTCAATCTAAATAAAATCCTCATATGTAGTGATCTCCATTATTTCTGCAGGGTACAATATCTATAACGAATTATTCAAGAATTATATATTGGATACAACAGGTATTCAATTAAAATCTGTGAATACATCAATTTCGAAATTCTGTAAAGCGTGAATTTTTTTTATTCATTTTGTTTCATTTATTTATTTGAAAATAGAAAATCCTTAGATGAATATGAGTCCAAAGAGGTAAAAATGATATATAAAAAATATTAAAATAGTATAAAAATTGTATGAAGGTGGTTGACAATGTTTTGTGGTGTATTTCATCAGTTCGGACTTCTATTGTCCAATCT
>WOGN01008056.1:0-11499 GCA_015342105.1 Leptinotarsa texana | reverse complement strand
CTGTCGAAGGAATTAGCTGTTTATATAGTCCCATCGATTTATCTCGAAATTCGAAGAAAATCATCGAAAATTCGCTTGCTATAAATTTCCAGTTAATTGCTTACACGTGCGTGGGACGTGATGCTTTACCTGAATACAGATCTCTTCGTGGAATTGGGTCAGCGGCGACGTTAGATATTTCGTAACAATATTTCATTGAACTTGTGTTTGTCATATATTTTCAGTCATTTCTATATGTATCACATACATATCATATCATACATCATCATATCACATACTTTCTAGCTTATTTGTATATTAGGATAACCTATTTCAATAAAGATATATATCTAATAAGATATCATATGAGATGTTAGATGTTTATCATACCTTTCTAAATATTCTTATTTTCAGTTATAGAAAAATACACTGAGAACATTAGGTTCTGCATAATCTGCAATTATTTGAGTAAAATAATACCTGCTCTGCAGTCTCGTTGTACCAGATTCAGGTTCGGCCCACTTTCACCAGATCAGATTTTACCAAGATTAAGCTACGTAGCGGATGAAGAAAAGTGAGTTTGCTTTTTCAAGCTGACATATTTTCAGTGCTTATATATTCAGGTTGTGATTTTTCTGTATGTTTGTATTATTGTAGGGTTACCATAACAGAAGATGGAAAAAATGCTCTACTAACTTTGGCAAATGGTGATATGCGTAAAGTGCTGAACGTTCTGCAAAGTACTTGGTTGGCCTATAAAAATGTTACAGAGGACAATGTGTATAGTTGCGTAGGACATCCGTTGAGGACAGATATTGAGAATATTGTGAAATGGCTGCTAAATGAGGATTTTCAGACTACGTATAAAAGTATCCTTGAATACCAGAGTAAATATTATATTGCCAACTCCAGAACGAATAAAAGCTGACTAGATTTCTTTCAGAACCTACATGAGGAATTTAGAGAAATATTATAATATACAAAATTATTAAGACATATATACAAATGTAGGAAATGTAAAGTCAGATTAGTCGGTAAATTGTTTTGTTATAATTTTGCCGAGAACAAAATAAGAACAGTTTCTTATTATAAAAGGAAAATAGACCTTTTCGCCCTTTTTATAAATATAAGTTATCAATGATATTTGTTGTAGTTTCCAACATCAGAAGAAACCATTTTTAACCGTAGACTCCTCTTGAGCCAAAACCTTTCTATCCAAAATTAAATATAACAAAAGTATATTGAATATTCATGTAGGTAATAAGTAAGCCATCAAAGTTAAAGTTGCTTTGATGAATTTAAAAATGGTGGAACTAAAGCGTTTGTTTTGAGAGTAACAGAAGATATATGAGTTATACTCTAATCAATCATTTATTTGAAAAAAAAAATGTCTCTGGGTACATGTAAAGTAAAAATTTTTAGGAAACAGCCAGAACATAATCAGGTTTATAAGTTTCTTCTTCAAAAATCAATATGTGAATCATGCAATCATACAATCATCTCCAGTTAGTAACTTCCATGATGTAGTTGTTTTAGCAGAGGATATTGATGTGTCAGTGGAATTGATGGCTTCAGCACCTGATTATGAAAAAACGCTATTGAAACAGGACAAAAATAATTCCTTGAAACGAGTTTTTTCCAAAAAAACCATCTCCATGAAATATCACAATATTACAACAAATCATGTCTTCTTCATCCATGCATTCATGCATTTATAATGAAAGGGAACATAATTTCCTTGGAAATTTTAATAATTTTCGGAAATTGCGTGCAGCAGCTGAAACTTTCAAGGTTGAGGAACCATGTAAAGAAGTACATTTAGAAGAAAGAATTAATTTTTAATGTTCCGCCCCATTAACTTGAAAGAACAAAGGCGTAAAGAGTCTTCAAAGATAAATGAAATAACAGTTTTGTTTAATCCCGAATGATGAAACGAGCAAGTAGGTAATCGGTATGAATTGAACTGAATTATTGTTGGACCTTTTGTAAGCAAATCACATCTGTTATCAATACTTAACTTCAATCTATGTTGTGTTTTTATTTTCTGGTTCAATCATTCAGGAATGAATTATCATATGAATCTCTGAAAATACTATACAAATCATTTTGTTTTCTCCCGAAGAATGGGGTTAATAAAAATAAATATTCAAGTGTGTAGACCGCAACTTAAAAATAGAGTTTTTGTGTTCTTTTTTTTAATGACAAATCCTGTAAAACTACCATATTTTCTCAACTAATTTTAATATGAAATAGGAGAAGAATATTTAAGGCAGTAAAACTGTTAAAAATATCATATTTCAGACATCTTGAGAATTTTCTGACCTAGAATCAACAACCCATTGAAAAATATTAAGTAATTTTTCAAAAAATGCCATGTCAAACACACGCGTTTAAATATTTGCACAAACCAATCGAAATGAAGCAATATGCAGCTTGTTTCTAAATGTTTTCCTTTAAAGGCATATCTTCTTCAAATAAATAATCGATTAAAGTTTAAATTATATATCTACGATTTCTCTCAGACACTTTAGTTCGATCATGGTTATATCCATTAAAAAAACTTTAACGTTGATGCTATGGTGTAATGTTGATATATTGATTAAAATACAAATATTTTTTCAAAAACAACCAAGCAAAACTTTATTTCATGTGTATCATGCATATTGTTTAAACTATATTAAATAAGTCAGTAACCGCTTGAAAAGGTTCCTTATTTTAAACAACATAAAAAAACAAAATTTTTAAAAAAATCATGAAAATCTGAGTTGTTTCTGAGGACTGCAGATGATTGCCTGATTGTATTCCTTGACGCGCCTAATTGGGAAAATAAACCCTCTTATTGTTCATTACCAGAAAAATGACAAGAAGTAGTTTTTCTCTGTCGTTTGCTCAAAATATCGGGATTCACTAGTGGTTTATGGTTCGTTTGTCAATCTCGTAAATGCTCCTTAACTGAATATTTCCAGATATAAAAGAACTGAAGGTGGTTAAAGGTTTGGCTCTACATGATATTATAACCGAAGTACACAAATATGTACACAGAGGTGAGTTGATAGTTATTAAAAAAACATTGCTCTCTATTAATATTTATTTTCAGTTGAGTTTCCGTTCGATTTGATGACCGATCTGTTAGACAAAATGGCTGAAATTGAATACCGTATTTGTTCTGGAGCTAATGAGAACATACAACTCACAGCGTTGGTGTCTGCATTCCAACACCTCAAGAGTATAAGTCCAGCAGAAGAATCATAGTAGACCTGAACCAGTTAATATAATGTGCATGTGATTTTCTCTATTTTTTTAATACAGCAAAAATCAACGTTAATCACTTCTTTTAATTCAAAACTCTGTTTATTACTCTCGAAGAGATAAAATCATTTAGGATATGAACTATTTTTTGTTAAAAATTCTACGATTGTCATAGAGTGGAGGATGGTATTGTTGTTGATGGTAAGCACACGTTTAAATCTTCCATGAATGTCCGCAAGCGTTTCATTAAATAATATTATTGTTTGATGATTAACATCTCAACTGTTAGTTGTTGTAAAAATTATAGTCGTAGATTTTAGCGAAAACTGTCGAAGATGAAGAAATAATCAAATATTTTCAAAATTGGAAAACACGCTTATCTTGCAAAATAAGAAGAATATAATATAAACAGGCCGTTTCTTTCATCATGTGGTGACATTGCTATATTCTAAACCGTAACAGATATGAAGACGATTAAATGGGAAAAAAGGTAATTGTCATAGGGAACAATACAATAATCGAAGAAAATTTACGAGGACTCTCGCCCTTCTCGAGTTATACGGGGAAAACCAAAAATGCTGTTTTTCTTTTTTTTTTTTCGAGTGGAATTGTTATTTCGGGGAATATTAAAAAATGGAAAAGAAAAATGTTATTCTATACTATGATGTAATAATAAAAATTCGATAAAACGTTTCGTGTCAACATGGCCACCATCAACTTTTTGTTTTAAATACGGACCTGTCTTTTTTACTACAGATATTGATAAAGCAATAAATTCATAATCCAAGGGTATATCACATTTGATATTTTTATAGTGTTTCATTTGAAATAACCACCATCATCAATGATAACAATCAAACAGCAAAAAAATTATTTTATCATAAACTTTTGAGGAAAATGAAACCAATTCGGAAATCAAAGTTACATGGCAATCCACATTAAATGCTCGAATTGACGACCTCTTTGTTGAATGCACATAAGTTGCCGGTCCACACAATTTCTGTGGCAACTTTCTAGTATAATTGGTGTACTACTAATACATGCATCTCTTATTTTTTGTTCGAGATGGTCGATATCTGTACTTGGTGTTGAAAAAACTTCATCCTTTATGTATCCCCAGACAAAAAACCTAAAACAGTAAGGTCTGTGGAATGAGCTGGTCAGTGAATTGGTCCATTGTTTCCAATCCATTTTCTTGGGAATACTTCAGCTGAATGTTCCCTTACTATTGCTGCATTATGGGGAGGAGCGTCATCCTGTTGAAAATATTGTACTTCATGGCGGATATTCAGTGGCAAAGCATCGAGTTCATTGAATAGAAAATGTAGATACATTTCACTATTCAAATGATCATCGTGAAAGAGAGGGCCAAGGATGTTTGTTCCCTGTGTAAATGTTCATTTGTGTTATTCCACCGATAATGGATATTTCTGTTAAACCAACCATTGTGGGTGAATTTTGATTCGTCCGTCCATATTATTTTTTTACAAATATTTCGAACTTCCCTATTTCTACGTCTTAACCACTTTGCAAATCCTACTCTCCTTCCTACTTCCGAAATCCCTTTCATTGAGATGATGAACTTTGCGTATCTTGTAGCATTTCTATTTGTTTTTATTTTAATAGTTTTGGTGGATATTACAGAAATCCCAATTTTATGGGCAATTTCTCGTAAAGAACAATCTTGATTAGCATTATTTTTGAAACTGGCCAATCCTAAATAAAAAAAAAAGATGTTTTCACTGTGTAAATTTGTATTTGGTACCCAAATCATACAACAATCGAAATGTGACCAAAAAGTGATATTTTCGTTACTTCCAAAATTGAGAATTATAAAAATATCATGAATTATAGTTAGTTAGGGAGAAATAAGCCTTGAAAGAAGGATTACGGCAATACAAAAATTTCCAAAACGAAAAAGTACGAATTTTCATTGTGTTAAGGTGCGTACCTGTCTAATTTATTGGGTTATCTGAATAATATTTTGAAGAAATCAAAATAATTTACAAAAAAAGGTAACGACAGAACCGTAATTTAATATTGTTTGCACTGATGATGGTATTTATTTCAAATGAAACGCTACAAAATATCAAATGTGATATAACACCCTTGGATTGTGAATTTATTGCTTTATCAATATCTGTAATAAAAAAGACAGGTCCGTATAAAAAAAAGGTGATGGTGGCCATGGTGACACGAAACTTTTTATCGAATATTCATTATTACACCGTCATAGTACACTTCGAATACAATAACATTTTCTCTTTCCATTTTTGGATATTCTCCGAAACAACAAATCCTTTCGAAAAAAACGAAAAACATAATTTTGTGGTTTGCCCCGTATAACTCGAGAAATGTGGGAGTTCCCGTAAATTTTCTTCGAACATTGTATTGTTCCCTATGATAATTACCTTTTTCCCATTTAATCGTCTTCGTATCTGTTACGGTTTAAAAAATAGCAATGTCATCACATGATAACAGAAACTGCCTGTATATCAATTATACCTGTTAGTACGGTAACTTTCATAGAAACAGTTCTGTTTCAAGTTCAACTTTTCACACACCGAAAAACTATCTAATCGATAAAAATATAAACTTATTCCAACGTCAGGCTGGGTAAACTATCATCAATGACCTAATCATTGCGGTAATGATTTTTCTAGTATTCATCAATTAATCAAAATTAAATGCCTACCTACTCATTTGATTAACGAAAGAAGAACGAATCTATGAAAAAACTGTATGTATTGCCCTTGTTCTATTAATTTCAGTCACAATTTTTTATATATGAAATTCACATATCATTTTCGATTCGCTTAAAATATTTGGGATTCAAAATAAAATGTGACGATGGTATGAACAGCAAATCATTAAAAGCGCACCTTCTTATTGGAAAGTTTATCATCCTCAAACGCCTGATATCGGAAATATTGGAACTATTCTAAAAAACGGATGTAGGGGAGACTGCCCATAAGTGAGAAAAGGAAAGTATAAACTTTCAAAAATGTTTTCATAGATGGCGTACTAGACACCGTGCTCAAAATTCAGTTCCCAAGCATTGTCAATGTGAGGTGCACGTTTCTGTGTTTTAGAATTGTTGCAAAGTGGTTCAATAAAATTAAAACCTCGATTCATAGGTTAGGTTCAGTTGTTTTAAAAATTATAACACTGGCTAACACCGATACGCCCAACAGCGAGACATGCCTCACTGATAGCCAAAAATGTCTCACTGTTGGTAGCTTTTGGATGTAATGATATTTTTTCTTGCTGAAGTACAATTACATTCCAAATGTAATTTTTTACAGAGTTCAAAATGGACGGAAAATCTAAAAAATCAAGAAAAGATCAGAAGATTTCAAAAAATGATGAAGTGTCAATGGATGAAGCTGTTCAATTAGTCCTCGATGGTGCTACTTCTATAAGAAAAGCGGCAGTTTTAAAAAATGTCCCTTTTCGAACATTAACACGATATGTTAAGAAACAAAAAAGTTCACCGGAAAAAATTAGCATGTTTCCAAATTATTAAGTAAGAAAAATCTTTAATACAGTTCTGGAAAACTGCCTTGCTGATTATATTACTAAATGTGCTCAAATGTTTTATGGTCTTCCACTTTTTGAATGTCGACAAGTGGCTTACGAAATGGCCATAGAAAACAACATTCGTGTGCCGGAAAACTGGGAAGTTTAGAAATTGACAGGGGAAAAATGGATGCGGGGATTTATGCGGCGTCATCCAAACCTATCTTTACGAACACCTGAGGGATGTTCTCTTTCCCGAGCATCCTCTTTCAATAAGCACAATGTGTCATTGTTTTTTGATAAGTTGATAGATGTTTATTCCAGCAAACCGCATTCCAAGGACGGAACACGAGTATTCAATTTGTATGAAATAGCTGCACTGACGGTTCAAAATAAACAAGGCAAGGTTGTTGCTTTGAAAGGGTCTCGTCAACTCAGTAAGGTGACTAGTGCAGAGAGAGGGATCTTGGTGACGTGTTGCATTATTAGTGCAGCTGGCACTTGTTTACCACCCGCTATGATTTTTCCAAGAGAGCACTTCAAACCACACATGCTAGATGGTGCTCCTCCTGGAATGTTAGGGCTGGCTTCCAAATCTGGGTGGATGAACAATGAGTTGTTCGTAGATGTACTGAAACACTTTATTAAGCATAGTAATAGTTCCAAAGAAAATCCGTCCGTGCTTTTGTACGATAATCACGAGAGTCATATTTCTCTGGCTGCTACAAACATCGCGAAAGAAAATGGTATAACAGTGATCATATTCCCCCCACACTCAACGCACAAACTCCAGCCTCTGGATATTGGGGTTTTTAAAGCATTTCAAGCCTATTAATATAGAGCAGTTGGATGACGCACCACCCAGGGCAGACGATGTCTATTTAAGAAGTAGCTCACTGTGTTGGCCAACTATCACTAATGTATTTAAAGCTACTGGAATATCTCCCTATAATCTGGACATATTTATTGATGCAGACTTCTCAGGTAGTTTTGTTACAGATCGGCCATTAAAGGCAGCAGCAACTAATGCCAGCTCACTACCGTCCACAAGTTCCAACGATCTGAATGACTTGAATGAATCCTCTACCCAGGATAATCATTCGCGCAGAATTTAGATCAACCAACTAATGGTGTTCAAAACATTGATTCACCATTTAAATCCCCTGAACAAATTCGAGGCTTTCCTAAAGCAAAACCAAGAACTCAGCTGCGTGCTAGGAGGAAGGGTAAATGCATGATAGCGACTGACACCCCAGAGAAGGAAGAAATAGAGAAAAGAGTCAAAGAAAGAGAATACTATTAAAAAGAAGGTAGCACTAGACAATTCCTCTTCATCAGAGTCAGAAGTGTCTTTGGTGCTTGAAGATAGGGACAGTAACAAATAATTTGAAGAAAATCTCCCCAACAAAGCAATTCTTCAATTTGGAAAATTGTCAAAATCTCCAAATACAAATGAATATCTTCTCGTCGAATTTAACACCAAGGGTGCTAAGGTTTATTACATTGCACAAGATTTGGAAGAAGAAAACTCGCAGGGCGAAGTCGGTGTAAGTTTTTTGCGTAGAAGTGCAAAAATGGTGGGGAAATTTATATTTCCGGATGTGCCAGACGTGCAATATGTAGATATGAAAGATATCAAACTAGTTTTACCTGAAGCCATAATTTGTGGCAAGACAAAGAGGCAACTGTCATTCTTATCCTTCGACATGAACTTTGACGGATTATATTTACGTTAATTTACCTACGTTTGAATATGTGTCAACATTAAAATAAATGTTTCTGGCATAAAAAATGGCTTTATTTACCATTGTAGTGTATCCAAAACTCATAAATACTTACTTCAATACTTACTTCAGTTTGAATGCTGTTTTCAAATACCTACTTCAGTTTGAATGCTCTTCTTTTTGTTCTAACGATTTTTTATTTTGCATTAAACTTTAGTAAAAGGTAGTAGGTAACTATTTAGCATATCAGTTAATCACTTTTACTACATTCCAATAATATAGCGACTGAAAACATTTCTTGTGTCTCACTGATAGGCAGTCTCCTCTACATATTAAAAATTGTGATATTCACTAGTCCTCTTTTAATTGATTTTATTCACTTTGATTATCCAATCCACAAAGAAAGTGACATCTAGATGTTATAATTCGAACGCTAAACTCTGGGGAACATTATTAGGTACCCATGGTAAACCATAGTCACAAATATTAGGAATTAGTGATGGCCGTTCCTTTCACGAAGATGCTATCAATTGGATCAATCAATTCACGAATATATGGAAGATAAACTAGGCTCTCCAAAACGTCAGTTGTATCTTCCGCCAAACCGGATTTGTTCTGTTCTCCTCAGCAAGGCAACTAGTTGAAATCACAGCCCAAAAAATAAGATGCGGGATCCAATACCGCGCTGTTTCGACTCGCCAAAGGTCTTACTAGTGCTGGGTTGAACCAGGAATGCATTGTTGGACTTAACTGTTCCCAGTGAACAAGCGGCAGGAAAACGCGATGACATCTCTTACGAAGACGAATACTCTATCCACGAGCCTCGTTTATTATTGACATTCGTAGATCAGATATTCTATCAATCCCTTCGCAAAGGAGAGTTGTCATTGCCGTTTCCTACTAAGGTTTGTTATTCAAGAACGGATGAGTCCAACAATGAATTCGTGTAGCACCACTGATGGGATCTGTGGCGGTTTTACATTGGATTACAAAGTCTTTATTGTTGAATTCTGGTTTCAATTAGATAGCTTGAAGTAAAAGCTGCAAAGGAAACCAGAGGACGAAAAATGTCTGTGATAAGTCACCCTCGATCATGGAAACAAAACTCCAAATAATGTTTGCTCTTAGATGATGAATAATTATGTTTTTGAGAGAAATAACCTCAATAATTTTCTGATTGATTCGGCCGTTACTTGATGACGATCCATAGTAATTTCAAAAACTACACCTCACGATTTGATCTCCACAAACTTGTGTAAATCAAATCGTGAGGTGTAGTTTTTGAAAAAAAATTACCTCAATAATTCGACAAACAATGCTAATTAATGCTTGCTTCTCTTCGCTCGTTGGGAATGGAAGAGATGTTAGCTTACTTAGTAGATACTGCTAGAGAAAGGAAAGATAGGACATACTCATATTTTCGAAAGGTGGATAGAAAATGAAAGATTTTGAAAAAATTTACATTTTTGTATTCTATTCATTCTGTGTGTAATTTTAATTTAGTCGTCAGTTTTCATGTAGCATTTAGGAGGTTACATTTGGAATATATGGTTGAATAATTATTTTTCAATAGATAGCTCTGAAGGGTAGTTGTTCACCAAATTATAAATATCCATTTCTACGGCGTTTTCTGCAAGTGGTCTCATTCTTCGGTCAGTTGAACATTGTCTGTCCGTGTGGCATGAAACTGTAACAAAAAATATATTATTTGGAAAGTATATGTTCATAACCTATTTTACAATCCTAAAAAAGAATAAATACAGAACAATGGGTCAAAAAATTCCTTATGACGGTATTTCAGTATTCTATGACGTATTTCTTTACACCAATGATTAACTTATTCAAAGTACACTACTTCAGAAGTTTTACTGATTAATATTTATTTATTTTTTTGATTTTAGAAGAAATATTTTTCAACAGACTTTAATTTTCACCTTCACATTACGAACCATTCCACTGGCTAGGTCAGAAGACATATATTATAAAAGGATACCAGTTTGTACTTCTATTGTCTAAAATGGATTCAAAATTTGTAAATGAAGCTAAATAATCGGATTTAAATGAACAAAGTGAAATACCAATTATATACAAACAATAAATCGATAAAATGAAGTTACAATAAAATAAAATAATCAAGATAAATGAAAATATCTAAAGAATGAAAAATAAGAAAAAAATATCAAACTAATTTACATTAACGACCTTTCGATCTTCAGTATCCACACACATCTTCAGATGATAACTGGCCTGCAATAGCCTGGCTGAATGCATCATTGATTAACAGTATGCATCTTCTTTGAACTTCTTATTAAACCAGTGATCGGCTTTGGACTATCGTTGATGTTATGCTGATGAATCCAAACATGCTCCGCTATTTTCGATTTGCTGGTTTATTGTCGCTAGGTAATTTTTGTGCTCATCAATACAGAGTTTCAATGCCCCTTGGTTTTACCGATATAGGTATTTTGTTGTGATACGTTGATGAAACCTAGTATGCAACCATGAAAACATGAAACTGGATAGTTTTTGGCAACACCTCAACAGCGTGGGACCTTCCATTACATTTACAATGGAGAAAGAAGTTCACAATGGTTTGCCGTTTTCGGGCGTTATGGTGAAGAAGACCGGCAGTAAATGGAAAACATTAGTTGACTGAAAACGAGTATCTGAATCACCACTCCAACCACTTACCAAGAGATAAATCGTCAAGACCCTAAGTGATCGAGCATTCAGGCTCTGTAACCCGAAGAAAATTTTCGGCAAAGAACTAGGTCACATGAGAAAAGATATTCAGCAAAATGGTTACTCCAAAAAGCTCGTGAAAAAGACTTTGGCTTGAAGACATGAAGCAAGAGAGGCTGTTTTAACCATTACTATTGTAACGTATTGAAGCACTAACTGTCTTAAACTAATTTATTTTTACAATATTTACGTAACTAATTTATTTACACACGTTTATCTGCACAATGTGTTAACAGCTCGCTTTCTCCATACAGACTAACTCGAACAGAAGCTGGCGGCCGTTTTA
>WOGN01008055.1:0-11499 GCA_015342105.1 Leptinotarsa texana | reverse complement strand
GAATAAATCCACTTCCTATCACATGAGAGTATTTCTTCCACGACCCACTCTCCGAAAGTAGCTAACCACATTATTTAAATTAGTAAAAACCTATTATAGCCTCCAAACGTAGCTCCTATCATTTAGAGGCGTTTGCAGGTTATAAATGTAGTTCATGAGTTCTATGTCGTTATGTCAAGAACATATTTCAATGATTTGAGGTCTGTTCTGTAACAATTGATTAATTTGGATGCAATAGTATCCTGATTTGTGTGGCAAATCATGTTAGATTCCGAGAATTTTTGAAAACACGTAAAAGATCAATCACAAACCTGAATGAAATCAGACACTCTAATCTTTCTCAAGCCACGCTCCTGCTCATGCCGTTACTCTCTCCAGATCAAAACTATATCGACAGACAATGAGTTCTCGTCGTGATCGAAGATCTCCAAGTCGGAATCGAGGAATGAAGCATTGTATTGCATAACGCTATCGTTAGACCGGCTAAAGAGGTAATCGGGAACTGAAGTGTTTGCTGAAGTTTCTGTAATAACTGTAGATGTATTAAGAGATCTTGTTATGGCAAACAATGAAAGCATTGTCTTGGCCGGGATAGAGGACCGCGAGGTCAAGAGAATTCTGTATATCTGGCCGGAGCGGACTATGAAACACAATCAGTACAGTTCCCACAAAGACCGACTTCGAAAATATGAATTTATTGCACATATCTCGGGTGGGTGGCGAGCGTCATGCCCTTCTGATGGACTCAGGGGCGTACGCTGGAAAATTTGACAGTTTAATTTCACCAACTTGGAGGAAAAATTATAATACAAATATTGATAACAGTCTTCAGATTGGTATGGCATCGAGTAAAACAAAAATTATAAGAAATGAAGCTCTGGCAGAAGTCCATTACATCTCGAAGTTAAGTAAAGTAGATTTGCGAAGAATAAAGACTCTCCATAATTCACTATCACCTCAGATGTTAGAACGGTAAAACCATCAATCAGTACATGTTTCGAACCTATATAGGTTCATCATGAAATACTTGTAAGTATTTTAAACTTCATTGTATTAACTATTGTTATGTTGTTCCTCTTTAATTGTAGAATTCTAAAAAATCAGTTGATGATGAACCTATATAGTTTCGAAACATGTACTGATTAATGGTTTTTCCGTTATAACATCTGAGAGTGATAATAAAATCTGGAGACGACTTTTGAGTTTTTATTCTTCGCAAATAAAATGAAGTACATAATTAAACATACATATTTCTCAAGTTTTCTTAGGCTGTTATAGCCTAGGCTTCATATGAGTGAGACAATTCCACCCTCCACTGCAATCTAAGTGCATTTGCTGTACATATGTCGCTTCAGTTCACCAGTATAGAATTCAACTCATCCAGGAACTGAAGGTAAACGACAATAGACAACTAAACTAAATGGGCTCTGGAGCAGTTGGCAACTGATCCTAATTTTCTTCGAAAAATCATCTTCAGTGATGGGGAACAGACAAAATTTCAAATTTGGGATGATACCGATCCAAATGAGATCCAAGACCGTCCAATGAATCCCGAAAAAGACACTTTTTGTTGTGGATTATGGGCTGGGGCATCATCGGTCCATATTTCTTTGAGAACGATGTTGGCCAGGCTATCACTGTCAACGGCAAGCACTATAGGTGATGATTACTAAGTTCGTTTGGTCTGAACTATATGAACTGGACACAAATGACATTTGGTTTCAACAGGACAGCGCTCATGCCACATTGGATATTCTGATTCTGTACGAGCAATTTGAGGGGATGGTAATCTCACGTGGATGTGATGTGAACTGTGATGTAATGTGATTTATACGCCAGAATCGTAGAAAATTGGACGCTTCGGATGAGCCCCACCTAGAGAAGCCGTGGCGGACATTTCAACAATGTTATATTCCATATGAATAAAAAATTTCTATCACATCTTACACACACTTTGTTTCAAGAAAAAATCGAGTCTACTAGGTTCAATTCAGTTCTGCACCTGTAGAGTAGGAAGGGTGAGTATAGGCCCACAGCACTAAGGCCATATGTGACCCATTGTACATCCTACCGAGGAGTTGTCCTCCTAGGTCATCGTCCATCCTGTCCATTCCAGGAAGGTGGATGGGTCACTGGAAGACATCTCCTTTAAGTCAGCAGGTGTAGGCCAAGACTCGCCAAACAAATACTCTCTTATTGATGATAACTCCGGACACTCCTATAGGACATGCCTGAGTTTCATCTTCCTGTTCATACATCCTGCATGGAGGTGTGTCCATTAGCCTGATGTTATGGGGCGTTTCCTTAGTTGACAGTGGCCAGTTAGAAATCCTACTGTTGAGTGTAGATTTTTCCTGGTCATCGCCAAATATTTCTACGGCGCTAGCTTCCCAGGGTCGCCTAGGGTCATCCTGGCACCTTCATACCTTGTTTGGTTATTTTTTTTATCCCTCTCCTCTGGAATATATTTTAGGCTTCTCTTCCATGTTCACTTATAGTTACTCAAGTAATATTTTTTTAATAGTCACTTCCAGTGTGAACAACTGTAATCTGCTACATACTTTGTATCAATTAGGAAAAACTACATATAGCTGAAGAACCACACTTTCGAAATGTTTTTCTGTCAGAACCCTCCTTGAGGCACGTCTTTGAGAGAAGTGTCGACTACTCACGACCGAGAGACGCTCAATTCGTGAGATATCGGCATTAAGTAATGACCAGAGCACGATCACGGTCACTGTAATTTGTTGAACCCGATATCTTGGCTCGATTTAACCAGGTAGTAATGAAAAAATAATTTAGTTCAGCTTCGATGTAGCTGCGCGGTCCCGATCATACATTAGTTCTGCCGTTATGATGTGCTGCCTCGATTTCAATCGTATTCCGAAGATATTATCGACGGTAATATCGATGTTGCATGCGAAATAATTGATTGCGGTTTGACGTTTTTGGATGGCGAGCTGAAGATGATATTGTGGAGACAGATCGAAAAAAATCTTGAGTTTCAAATGTGGTATGTGCACGAGTCTAACATCTGCTCAAAATATTCATCAAACACATTGACGTTCATGTCTTTATGGTAGTCGCCAGAATGTTCTGACTCAAACATCAATAAACCGCTCTCAACAAAACCATCCAATGTGGGTAATATTCTGATGGATGTAGCCGTTACTACCTGGTAGATCATTATGAAAAATAAGAAATGAAATTTTCAATGTTTTTTACCACTTATATTTGTAACTAACGCTGCGGCAGTTTCGTCCTATAAGTTTATTGTATTCGTTAGAAAAAGTCTTCATAGGACGAAACTGCGTTAACGTTAGTTAAAAATACAATTGGTATAAAAACATTATTTCTTATTTTTCATGGGTAATAATCAGACTATCTTTTTCCAGATAGCGACTTTAATCCGGTGGACCAGCCTTCTAAAAATGCTTGAAGCGATAATATTTTTGTGTAGCCTTATCTTTTCAGCGCGGTATATTAGATATTATAATGTATTAATGGAGTTCATGATGAGCATGAAGTTTCTCAAGTTGCTCAGATTTAAAAAAGGCAATTTTGAAAAAATTTTCCTCGATCAAATTTTACCCCTGCATCTGCAAAAAATCAAAGGCTCCTCTTCTTGACATGGCACAAGCTTTTGTTTTTTTCTGAAGGTCTATTTGTTAATGAGGTGATTGACGACAGTTAATGGAATTATTTCTCGAATCACTTTGTGAGCGCGAAGTGAACTTTGTTTCATGTAAATTGGGCTCTAATGAACTAGAAACCTAATAAGCGAAAGGCATTGAAAATTTCATTGCCCCGACGAACTGATTCATGACCTTTGCCACCAGGAAAACGTGCTTACAGCAGGCAGCCCGCTCTGAATTCATTATTTTATGTCGTTTTTTTGAGTTCGTTTTTCCACGCCGTTTGTTCGCTGACTGGGACGTGAAATTCAATATTAATTAGTGAACGTTTCTTGTAAACGCTTTGTTTCCCGGTTTACAGGACTTGTCGATTTTCGATCGGGTTGAGAGATTTTTTTCAACTTTGTATGCTTCGCTTAGATTTAGTTAATAGTTGGATTCAATGCATGTGAGTGTCTAGACAAGTCAATGCTATGCAGTGAAAACAAAAGAGATTGTTGAGTTGGCAGTCGTTTTGTTTATGAATTTTTCGGTTCTTTCCTCAATGTACTACTACCAACATTCGTTAAAATAAAGTTGCATGTTTGGTTGAATCATAAAGAATTGGTCATAGAACAAAACATTATTTTCTCTTAACTCATCGGTAGCAATACCACGGGATCCGTAGGACAATTTCATTGTTTGAATCTATCGTGCCATTACGAGAGATCGCAGAGCCAGCACCCTAGTCACCAGACTTACTTGACACTTTCAATGAAATTGCTACTATTGAGAATTATGTTTCGATTCAAATAATATCTACTTAATGTTTTATTATACCAATACGTTTCGATTGAGATATTGCGATTTCTGAGTATCAGATATAAATGATTGGTATTCAAGGTGAAGGATAGAAGAATTGAGAATTGCCACAATGCAATGTTAACCTAAGCTATGGCGTCACAAATCGAAGAAACATTTATTTGAAATAACATTAATTTTTGTCGTATAAATTCTGTTATCTGACAGCAAAGATCATTTGATACAGTGTGTTACCATTTCATCGTCTATATGTAATACAAGCTCCCAACAATAATTACGGACTTTGATTAGATTATTTGATTTGAGAGAAGAAAATGGGATTAGATGATTTCGGTAACACTTGCTTCATGAATACAATTTTATCAGTGTTGTTCATGACACGAAGCATTTAAAGAACGAGGTTTCATATAGTAGATAAAATTCTCGTTTGATTTTAAGAACAAAAAATTAAAGTTTCGAGTCTCCTTGATAAGGTTTTTTTTTCGAATCATGAACTTGCAGATATTCTCATGGAGAGACCTTCATATTTATTTATTGCGAATGCCAAATATTTTCTATACAAAATAATTCATACAGTGATAATAAAATATGGTCATGTGGATACTTTGGAATCGAATTGATTTATGTGCGAAATAACTTGATGGGTCGTTGAAACTTGAAATAATGATGATTTTTATTTCATTCATCACCATAACAGTGATAACCTATAAAAATGCTTTTTGTGGCAACTTTTTATGTCGTGGAATGTAGTAATATTCAATTGATATATCGTACATTGTAGTGCATTTACAAATATGTATTTGTAAATTAGTCCAAATTTCCGTTTTCTTGTTATGTATCTTGATTTTTAAGACTTTGTGATACAAAACGTAAGTTGCTTTTAATACCACAATCAATTTATTCCCAAAACATTTGTTGCAACTCAACTGGAACGTTTTCTGTTTACTTTTCCAGCAATGAATCAGGTCAAGTTAGTTACATCCTCACAACCTCAATATATAGAGATGTCAAGATACATAACCAATGATAGCGAATATTGCGTGAGTCTTAGCACTTATCACAAAACATACTACGTTCAATCTCCCAGGCCATAATATATAGCCAGACCTGCAAACGTCTATTTTCGTTAGACAAGAGGTTATATTTCAGTAATAAATGGATTGCAGTTTAATGTATAATCAACCGCTTTCCAAAAATGGGGATTATAATAATTTGGCAGGTGTGAGTGGTAGTTTCAATACAAGATTATTCATGATAAAGCATAAACTTGATGAGAACGAAATTGATACCAAACCCACTCTGAATTTGACCTCCATGATTATAAATATCTACAGATTATCTTGTCAATTGAAAATAGTAATAGCAAAAGTAAATTGGATAGTTTTCAATATGTTACAAAAGATATAAGCCTCATTATTAATCAGGCAATGGATAATACGTTTAGCCAATATTCAAATGTGAAAACAGCAGAAGTGAAAAGATTCAGGATATGTTTTATATATTTAGGGGCTATAAAATATATTGTGTAATATTTGGTTACACAGTAAATAGAGAGATGGAATTGGGGTTGGTAGAACATCCCTTCACGTCTCAAATTCCAATTATAAATAGATACTTTTTGACAGAAAATTTTCTGATATAGATAATTCCATCCAATTTGTTTGAAATTTAGTACTTTTTTTAATCATTTTCTCTTGTTCCAAAATATTAGACCAAGTCATTTTGGCCGTCGATTTGAAACTCGACAAAATCGGTTACTTTTTTCTGTTTCTTGTGGATCCAAATATACAAAATTCTGATTTTCTAGGGATAACGATTAAACCCTGATCTATTGCTGCATTGACAAATGTTTCTATATCTCTGTTAGTTACTTCACAGCAACTTCCAACCGTTTGAGCTAGTAAAGAAATCCCTATATTTTCGAAGTATAAATTGAAAATAATAACGGGCCCAAAATGGAGCTTTGAGGTACTCCAGCGTATCCAACCACGCCCTTTGCACTCTATCTAAGAGAGCTCAGAATAAATTCAGCGGCTTCAAGACTAAATCAATTATAGTGAGTGATGTTGAGAGAAAGTCCGGTCCCAATTGTTTCGAAACTCCTAACAATTTCTTGTAGAATCAACAAAATGTAGAAGTACTGTTGGGCGGTCTGTTGCAAAACTACTTGATGAATCTTGAGCTCAAAAATGAAGCAATCTTTATTCAACACCAGAGAGTCGACCTGCCATATGCCTCATCAGTGATGCTGAGTCACGTGTCCTCAAAGAACGGTTGTAGTAAACGACAATGACATTTCTCCTTACAAAAACGCCATCTATAGTATCGGCAGAATATCAAAGATAAATGAGGCCGAGTCGCACAGATGGCGTAACTTTTCACTTTACCATGGACTAGACAAAGAAAGAAAATATTTATTGTCGCAAAGTTAGGTTCTCACATGTTTTTGTCAGATATGTTAGGAATCACACGTTAAAAGGTGAGACCTCGTTAGTCCTTAACGGAAAAACAGATTTTAAACAGAAGTGTACTCGTATCTCTACTGTATTTTCTACTTTGATGCGTTCTGCTTTTCCATGCATGGCGTTTGAAGCTTCATCAGGGTGAACTGATTGGTCAATCAATAGAAGATGTGTAACCGATGTGAATGAATGATGTCGTCAGCAACAATAAACGGTAATGCACCAAACGGACATCACATCAATCAAGGCTGTGGGAATTAAGCAAGTATGACTTCACTGCCAATTTACCGATTACTTTACGCCTTCCTACAATGGTCATATCGAATTCATCGAATGAGATAGTCGAATTGATGTTTTTGATTGAGACTGATAGAAATTGCCGTTTTTGGGAGCGACGCTAACGGTTTTCCTTGATTCGGAAACAGGAATTCTGGAACAGGAACAACTTTAATGAAGGATTCATTTCAATAATTCATGCTGATGAGATATTCAAACGATATTGTTATCGCTGTACCGATAAATCATTTTTATCTAATCATGCAAAGTAACTATTTTAATATTCCTCTTTGAAGATAATCATTTGGTGATCGAAACACTTGTCGAGGTGTTAAAAATAACGATTTGGTGTTGGGAAAAACTCCAGTAACATACAAACTCCCTATTTAACCTCGTTTTAAGAATTTAAATGTAATAGTCAGTTTCATACTTGATAATGGGTTTCATAAAAATTAAATAAGTAGTAGAAATTTAACAAATTTTTTCATTGATTTCATGAAAATGATCCTGAATTTCCATAAAATAAACAAATCATAAATTACAAAATATATCTCTCTATTTTGGTTCTCTGGTTTTTACTTCACCATCTATACAGATAGTTGTTAGATTAGTGACTCATCTACGTAATATAAACTACAAAAAAAACAATTTCATAATTTTACTTTCGTCTTTCACAAACGCTTTACATCTCTTGATTCCTCAAAATGATGTTTTTTACCTCCCCATTCATGTTCTTTGATTCATTCTAATAGCGAAAGGCAGTGATGCCTTTATGGCATATTATGATCCTATTCCATTCTGTAAATCACTGCAACTGACTGCATGTAGATAAAAGTAACAGCGGGGGTTGATAAAAAGTGCAGAATAGTGCCAGATTGCTCACCACCAACTACATTTTGATATTAGATATTAGCCATTTCGCGATAGGGGAGAAAACTCCCAGTTCACCGCTTGAATGATATACGAGAGTTTCAATATTAGATTGTCCTTGCCTTCCTTATAATAACCAATGTTGCCAACGTGACGAAAATCGGATGAAAGTAACGTTTGCCAAATGACGACTAAGTGATTTTTTATGGAATAGTGATGGATATTATTATGCTTTTGTTATGGAATTATTTTAAAATCCTAGCATGACGTTTAGTGATATAATGAATATCGGATTCACTGAAAACATGCTGACAAAATATACAATTTGATTTTCAAGATTATCCCACTATTATATCGGAAATAGGTTTCGTACTTACAGGTTTGGATTTGCTCAAATCGAATGAAATTGTTAGAGGGCATTAAATGCCCTAGATAGATTTTTTTAGTTGACCATGTAATATAGGAATATAAAAATATCAACTTTTATCACCTACAGATGCTATTCTTGAAAGTATGTGTTGAAATCCAAGAATTTTCTAAATAGAAGTTGATTTGTTTCTCCCAAATAGTCGAATTTGTCTAACTCAACTCACTCTGTACTTGTAAACCTTACGGTTTTCTTTGTTCAGGAAAATGTGAATTTGATTCATCCAGTAACAGATTTATTTATTTATTTATTCATTTGTAATACATTTACTGTATTACATAGCCCAATTACAGAGCAGGAAATAACAGGGTATATATAATAAATATGTCACAAACAAGTGACTATAAAGACTATACATTTTATATTTATAATAGGTGACAAAACAATTAATTTAAGTAGTGGAATTTTATATTTGACAATTTGCAACTAAATATATCTAAATTATCGCTAACAGAGTGTGTCACTTTACACATGGTATGGATGGGAGATGTATTTATTTAGAAAATACTCTGGTGTCTGGAACAGATTCTAGGAATGCAAATATTAATATTTTCAAGTAATGTTGGGCAGTCAACTATGCGTTTCATAATTTTATAGGTTAGTACAACACTATAATATTCACGCCTTTTTTCCAGACTGAAAAAGTTATGCTTTTGTAGCAATTCAGAGTGGGTTGTTCCAATACCATTGATTTTTGTCTTAGCAGGATTAAAAATCATCGTTGAATTGCTTCTACTCTATCTATATGATATTGATGAAAGGGGATCCACACAACTGACGCGTATTCTATGCTTATGAAAGCATAGAATAAAGTTTTTAAGGTCGAAGTTTCTTTGAAATCACTACTGTTACGTGCAATTAATCCGTACAAACGACTGGAGGAGGTTACAACATTATCGATATGCCTATTAAATGATAGTGCAGTGTCAAATGTGACGCCAAGATCAGTAAATGTTTCTGGTCTCACAAGTGAAACGTTTTCAATTGAATAATCAAAGATCAAGATGTTCGTTTTCAAACTGTAGAACATGACGTTACATTTATCCGGGTTCAGCGACAAGTTATTTCGATAAGTTATTGAGGAGTTATGTCGTGTCTAAACCTACAAGATATTTTTATTTGAAAAAAATCTTTTTTTTCACTCCAGGACAAAAATTCTGTGTCGATACGCGTTTTGCTAACCAAATAGTATCTTCAGAAGTTTTTCTCAAGATACTGATGTACATCGAGAGAATCATATATGATATGAGAAAAGATAATTTGAAGTTTCTATGTTTTTTACCACTTCTATTTGTAACTAACGTTAGTGCAGTTTCGTCCTATAAGGACATAGAACGAAACTGCAGTAATGTTAGTTACAAATAAAAGTGGTAAAAAACATAGAAATACTCAAGCCTCTTTTCTTCATAATGAAAAAATGACTCACTAGAAACATTTTGGCTTTCTTGACATATACAACCAACAATAAATATGAAAAGCTACACAATTTACATAATCGCCATTACTGTCGAACTGAAAATTTCTTTTTTTCAGTGTCTCAAATGATCAAAAGTTAGTTTATACGATAAAATGTTCTTTACTGCACAATATGCATTTTTTTGCTTTTTCCATGTTGGCAACATTGCATGTGACTAAGCAGGCCGGTATCGCAGAGGCGCTATCACGCGAGAATAAGGGATATCCTGGCTATAAATTATCCTGCTAGGAGTAAAGTATTTCTTTTTTACAGGGCTGTTTAGAAAACGAGAGAAGATCAGTTACAAAGTTTTCATTGTTTCGCAACCAAGCTGTCATTCGAAAATTTTCACTCAGCTTTGACACTGAATTTTTTCAATGAAAAAGATCGAACGACTTGTTTGTCAATGTGCCATATTTACGTAATATTCAGTGGGTTTGTTTGTGGGGAAAATACCATGTACAAAAATCAATTATTGAATTAGAACAAAAGTTAAGGAATTTTGAACGTTAATTGAACAGAACTGGCCGATACTCGATGAAAATCTACATTAAAACTAATTTATACAGTTTATTGTTTGATTTTTACATAAATGGTTTTATGAAAACAGCGACACGCTATACAATAGTTTTCTCAAGCGTAAAATAATAAGTTACTTCTAAATTTTAACTCAAATCCCTGTTTCTCCGAAACGAAGCATTTCTGGACACATGTTTATAAACACTTTTTTCTTAAAATTGTCTCAAAAATACGTCACTAGAATATTTTAACGTACTTATGTTACACCCTGTATATTTAAACAGGAATATTTTACCTATTCAACAGGAATATTATACCTATTCAAGGACATGTAATAAAATAATTACAATTTCCACATTAGAGAACGAATTTGAAAGAGAAGAATCAAATTCAACTACGCTAAGTTCAAATTTCTCCTTCGTATTCCACAGGCATTATCTGAACCATTTCGTAGAAGAAACCACCCCGTATCTCTTAGCAACTGCTATCCATTTCAGACCGAGACTTCATTATGCCGTTGACACACGCGTTTGTCATGCCGGTCTAGAAATGCTGCACGCAATAAGAGATGCAGCCTGGATTTTCAGGGATTAATCCTGTCAGGACCCCCGGCGTGGCGAGACAATGCCAAGGGATCAAATATAGAAAATGCATTTATTTAATTACACAGGCGGATGAACTTCTACACTAGTCTGCGTTGGAAGGAGACATTTGCATATTAAAAGTATTCTCACGATGGAAAATCGATTGCGACTGACTTATCCTCAAGAGTTTCGACGATGGAAGGATATTTTCTGTCTGGAAATGGCGGGTGAGAAATATCTGAGAGGAAATGTCGAAGGTTTTTCCTTACTGGGTTGAGGTTTTGTGGTCGAGTATGGTAATAATAATATGATAACAAATTGATTATTACATCATGACAATTTATAGTGCATGGTGTAGTGTCTTAGCCGAAGAAAGTGGAAAATGAACTTTCCTAAATTTCAATTGAATCGATTTTGTGAAAATTGAGATCTGGAAATGTAACTGGATACTAGAAATTCACTTGAAGTT
>WOGN01008054.1:0-11499 GCA_015342105.1 Leptinotarsa texana | reverse complement strand
ATGAGCATCATCGAATGGACTGCCACACAATACATCTATCGGAAGCTTCAGTTCTTGACCAGTCAACAACATGGATGGCATGTAACCTGTAGTATCATGATTAGAGCTTATATATGCCAATAGAAAAATGAGAAACCAATTAATTCCAGTATCTTTGGTTTTCAGAGACAAATATTGAGAGGTAGTTATTTATGATGCCAGTATACCTCTTCATCATTCTTTCGGATTTTGAGTGAAGAGCAGTCGTTCTTATCTTTTCCATTCACGACAAAGTTATCATTTCCTTCCATATATCCGATTCAAATTTGCGGCCCTGATCCGAATGCAACTCCTGGGGTACTTCGTGCCTGGCACTTACGTGCTTCAACAGGGTCTCTGCCACCTTTTCAGCGTCCTGGTTGGGTTGGGCTACTACTTCAGGCCAGAAATAATCCATCACAACCGTAAGGTACTTGTACCGGATGTGGTCGAATCCTTTCTGGAAGGGCATAGGTAATAGTACCCACACCATTCTTCAACTTCTCGGCAGCAATTGACCCAATAGTACCCCTCATACACTCGCTAGAGTTTCATTTACTCCGAAATGCCCTTCAGTGCGACCATCGTGGATTTGTTTAGGGATAATTAGGTATAAACATCTTTTGAATAATTATCTGGAATTTCTGGGTTCTCCATCCGGGCTTTACCATTTTCGAGTGAGTTGGTCATCTCAAATGCACACGGAGCCCCATTGAAGCCAATACCCTTTTCCTGCCGGCCGTGCATGGCAATCTCTTGCAATTCTGGCGTCACTCGTTTATCAATTCATTCTCGTACAGTTTTTAAGACCAGATCCTCCCAGGAGGTTGGAGATATCATCTCTCTATCAGAGCTGTCGATAAAGGAGTCTCTGCCCGCTACTTTGTCTCGTCTTGCATCCGGATGTCAGGCATGGTCTTCTTGAGAGGCTATTTGTCCTTCTGGGTTTCGAAATTGAAGAGCGACCGAAGCACTCGTTGGTCTGACCTGATCAAAAATTTACGCCCATATTAAATGGGGTAATAGTGAGCCACTTCTTTGACCACTGTAAGGAGTGTTTTCTAATGACTTACCAGGTGACTCACTAGAGTAGCTAATGATGACTTTTTCTTGTACCTGGAAAGTACTGCTTTTATTTCGGGTTGGGATGCATCCGTGTCGAGTATAAATAAGCCTTATTTTTTCGAGTATATCAGGATCGGTGCGCTATTCAAATGTCTCCTCAGGGCAGCAAATGCTTGCTGGCAGTCTGGGGACCGAACTTAGGGGGTTCTCCTGTCAAAGGTATGCAGCTGTCTGGCAATTTTCCAAAATTCATTCACGAAATGCCAGTAATAACTACAGAGTCCAAGGACGCTTCTTCATAAACTGTCAATCTATCTCTGGTGGCTGTTTTTAGAAAGAGTGCTACTGATAACTTCTTCAAACTGCTTCTCTTGGAAATATCTGCTTCCATTGCGGACGTAGATACTTTAGTATTGACGTCAACAACTAAGCTGTTACTGTTATGTCCTATCGTGGAAATCGAATACCTGGGGCTTGGGATGCAGCAGCCAATACTGGCTGAATTCATTTATCCGAATCCCGTTGAGTTCGCACCTTCAGTTGAGCTTGGTAGATTTATTAAAGATGCTCACTACTATACCTGATCTCCAAAGCTGATACGACTGCTTCATATTCCTTCTGCCTATTTACTGGTATATTTTGCAAGATTTCGAAAACCTTTTGTCATAGTGCAAGTATAAGAGCTGTTTCTCCATCCATTATTTTCGGCAAAGGCCTCAAATTGTCTGCGATAAATTTATCATGAAGATTCGCCATCAAAGCTTGGTGTTTTAATGAAACTACTGCTAGTAGGTAAGGATAACGTTTTCAAAATTTTTCCATAACGATCCTCTTACCTCCCCTTTGTTCACTTGGGAAAATTTCAAATCTTCTAATAAATGAAGATACATCTATTTATCTTTTCTCCGTTTTTCTTGGATATATACCAAAGACTTACGATCATCCTTTCTGTCTCTTTCCTGTTCGTCCTGAATATTCACCAGCAAGTCTCTGTCTTTTTTCAGTTTTTCCTGAATATTCAGGAGTGATTTATGATCTTCATTACGGCGTAATTGATCTTCCTCCCTCCGTCGGTCATCTTCTTCATTTCGACGTAATATTTATTTCTGTTTCCTTCATTCATCTTCTTACTAGAAAGAAAGGAAAAGAAAATAAGAAACACAGAAGCGTTTCTTATTTTCCGCCAGTTTCGCTAACAAGGCCATGAACATTTTCTAAAGCTTTTATATTTTGTCATAATCCACACTCCTCTTCTTCATAGAAAATTTTCAGTCAATTATTTCACTTCTGACACCAAATTTCACGTTTTCCTTCGTGGATTTAACAATAATTGACTACACTAAACAATAATCAAACTTAACTTTATTTCATTTTCAATACAACAACTCACTTCAACTGAAACTTCGCCTTATAAGATCGCTTTGCACAGCATTGCCCGGGAAACTTGACTATCCCAACATGCTCCTAGATACCGTTTATATGCGGCGAAGGAAGTATGCCGAAACCATTGGAGAATTCTTCAGAAATCCACCGAAGCCCGTAGAATATTCGTCGGAATTCCATTGAACCGGTGCGATCATCGAACAACCGCAATACGTCGGCCGGACTGGGCGTGGTCTAGACAACACAATTGATTAATGGTTACCTGCAGGATGATTTACACCATATAGTAATTTTTTTCGGAAACTCATAAATTCTGACTAATTGATTCGGTCATATAGATGGCCGCTTAAAATTTCGAATTTTCACTTGAAAATAGTTATCCTGGACGTTTTCAGAAAGATCAAAACACAAAATTCATATTTGTTCCATACGAACCATACACCAACAGATTGTTTTAAATTTTTGAAAAATTGAAATGACTTTGAAAACTGCCCGTACACTAAACATCGGTCAACCCGAAAGACAAGCTGACGGAAAAGGAAATGTCTGAAATTGACAAAAAAATATGTGAGGATTGCAATAAAAAATGTGTCAAATCAAGTAGACTATAATAGCTCACCATTTCAACCATCATTTTGTGAAAAATTGGTTTTCCAATACGAATTTTTTATTTTCATATCTTTTTGGAACTGGGACTGCACAAATACTTCAAACAATGTGAATACTCTGATTTTTCCATTCTCATAATTTGAAGTTGATTTGATGGTTCTTACTAGGTATTTTTGTAACACAATATGCCTATGAGTAAGTCATCTCAGACACTTCATCACATCAATTTCGCTTTTGCTCCACTATACTTGAATACTACATTTTTGAGAGTGTGAAAGTCTTTAAAAAAATCAAAATACATCGAATTTCATTATTATTTGAGGGACATAAATACTCGGTTTATGTCCCGTGGATTTTAGGTCCAATGTTTTTATTGGACCCTACGGGACATATTTCAATGAATCTTTTCTGAAGCTCTCGTCTATAAAATGAATTCCTCACAGTCGTAGGGGGCTGTGAAGAAACAATCTTTAGAGTCGTAGGGGGCTTGTAGAGAATCAATCATTCCTCAGAGCCGTAGGGAACTGTGTGGCATGGTTAAGTTTTTACAAACGCAAGTTACTACATTTACAAAATAAATACATAAATGTTATACTATACCATCACTTGATGAAAATTAATACCAGTACTCATGTAGATGCTACATGACATAATCACGTTTTATGCATTTTAAAATCGTATTTTTGAGAAAAATCAACAGATCACATTGTTTCATCATGTTGGTGAAGTTCAAATGGAAAAAAGGAAAAAAGTATAAATGGAAAATACTTGAAGTACACTTACCCCTCTGTAGACTATAGAGGCACATGTTAGACTACCACATATGATTACTGGAAGAAGAATCCACGCAACACTTCCAAATGAAAATCTGAATAATCTGTAAACATCATAATATGGTAGTTGACAAGAAAAGAACGCCATATCGAAAGATCAGAGTCAGAATTAGGAGTTCATCTTTGAAATCACTACAGAAATAATATTTAGGAAGTGAATCAGAAGTTGCCAGTTGATTGAATTTTTGAACTCAGTTCACTGATCTTCCAAATGAGGCAGTCTACACCTGAAAGATATGTTTTTTATCCAAACGAAAATTGAATCGCTCAATATTCAATTATTTCTATGTGAACTGATGATCTTCAAACATGACTCAACCTCTGACAGAAGCACGAAACTCTTACGAAGGTTCGAAATAGACGAACACTTCAATCTAGCCAGACCACTATTATAATCTTTATGCAGTCATTTTTCACTGTAGTTCTGGTGTTGGATTTGGTTATTATTACGCATTGGTCAACGACGAAACGGACTGATTTGAGTTTGACGATAGTCGTGTCATTGAATATTGTGACGATATCTTGAATTTATTGGAGTCTCTATGGAAGAGAGGACATTATCAGAACAAAATCTTTAGATGATGTAGTGCTGCAGGTTTTTCCAGGTTTTCCTGCAGCCGAAAAAACAAATACTCCACTGGATTCAATCAAGTCGCCCTGGAGGACCAATTAATTTTTTGTTGTCTCATGATTCATGATTTGCATAACTTTTTTTGTACGTTTCTATAATTTAAAACAACTGTCATGATCAAAAAACTTGGAGAGATGATCAAATCAAAAATTTTAAAATCGATTATTATAAAATAAAAATAAGTGATGAATATCAGACTATATAAAAACACCAGTCGGAAAAATATATCACATTTAAAGTACCACAAAAAACAGTACTGGGACCAAATATTATCAACAATACACCTCAACAACCTACTGTGTGTGTGAAAAAGTGGGGAAATCACAAATATAGCTGCAAAAGTTCCAGCTCAAGTGGAGTCTCAAGAACGTACCCCCAAAGAACTCCCAAAGAAAATTCTTGAAAATCATCTTGAATAAAAATTGTAAATACTCCAGTGATCAAGTATATAACAAGACAAAAACATTTAATCTGAGACAAAAATATTTGGAGCAGCTGAATATCGCAGTATACCAAAAGAAAGCGTATCCTACCATAGAAAAAACAGAGTTCTTCAACCGCTAAGTCACTAGGCCAGAAAAGTGATGAAGTTTTTGGTCCAAGAGCTTCCAACACTCTTTCTGATGGAATAAGAATTTAACAATCGATATAAAAAATTCAAAAGAGAATTTGAAACATACGTATTATCCACCAAATGATTCTATAACAAAATTAATACACAAATATACATGATATATTGTTTATACCTATGTTTCATTTGTCCTGCTTAGTTGTTCATTCATTCCTGAGAATTTGAGTTTTGATCCAATCAAAACTTCTCGCTAGAATTGAATCATTAAAAATTGATTGATCGATATTCCAATACTATTCATTTCATAATTGAGATATTTCAACGTCAAATTGTAGAAATATATCACTTTATTAAATAGAATTATTTTACATGTTTCTGCAACTTTTGTGATATTGTCTGTTTATTCAACTATAATTTTTATTGAATGGAACCTACGTTTATACTGTGAATGAACATTTTTTTACCGAATTGTCTGTTTATTCAACTATAATTTCTATTGAATTGAACCTACGTATATGTATACTGTGAATGAATATTTTTTTTACCGAAGTATGCTGCGCTGGCCAGGCCCTATAACCCGAAGCCCCGATACATTCGGGAAGGTGCGCCAGTATTATCAACTAATGACCACCCCCCACACCGTGGGGTAAGTGATCATTGGGTCCGAGAATCATGTGCCCTGAGCAAGCACAGTGAGGCAAGAATGACAGCCTTCTGCATCTGTTCGACTAAGATTTTTGCCTTTGTTTGGCAAGCCGTTATGATTTCAAGATTTGAGCACTGCAGCACTTTTTCTATTTAATGAAAAGAAGCAACTGCAGACAGCATATCTTCGTCGGTTGGCACTGTGGGTTCGTTTACAAACAAAAGTATATCATTGTACAGTAATTGACTGATCAAAAAAATAGGAGAGGGGCCACTGCAACATTTAAAATGTCAAAGAGTACTTACCTGTAATGACTAAATAGTTGTTATTCACAAAACTATAAGAGACTTCACCATATGATGTTATCAACAGATGAGTGTTAATCAATAAATGAATGAAATATAATAAAACATACAAGCATTTAATATTAATAACTCTTCAATGATTCAGAGCAAAAGTTCCCAGAAATAAGACTTGTGATTTTAATAATAGTATTCAATATTAGATATTTCGAGAGGTTAATTGATTAGGTAGAAGATGTTTTAGGAAATTAATTTTCCAGCGCATAGTACTAAGTGGTGGTTTACATATATTCGTTGAAAAAAAAAAATACTTTAACCTGAGTGTACCTAGATTGAATGTACATCAATAATTAAAAATTTAAATAGTAGGATTTTTGCTGTATAAAAAATATATAAGTAAAACCTGTTCCTCTGGCGACAGCACTTTGAAAACTAACTACGGAATCCCAGGCAAACCAGGACTGGAGTGATGAGAGGATCGATACTACGATAGCTTTATTCTTTCTGAGTGCAATCAAATGTTTATCGGGCGAACCATGGAGTGTACACTTCGGGCAAGTGAGCCCTATTGAAACCATAATACCAAAAAATATACCTAAAATGTAGACGAGGGGTTGAACCAAAGCTTGGGAAATAACCAACCAGAACAGAAACCGTGAAAATTCCCTGGGTGATAATCTTCCGTGTACAACAACCCTATAAAATTTTTTTAGGAACTGTCCTATATTGTCGCTAGCAAGAGAACGATGGAAATAAAAGTAGAAAAACTCACCTTTCATGAAGGGTTTCATCTTGTAGCAAAAAGGCGTTGGCGTGGTACAAAGTATTTAAACACCAAATTGTCGTAAATGTTCAATATAGGCCTCTATCAAAAGCCAGGATGTAGTGGTTGATAATAAGATGGGTAGAACAAAATATCCACTAAGCATTATTTAACAAATTCAGGATTCTTCAGCGAACAAAACCAGAAACACATGTAGGGCAGGTAGGGAGATAGGGTACTAGCGTTTTGACCTATCAGTATTTACATATTCCGTGCATGAGGGACCAATCTGAACAGAATAAAGTAATGGTATGTTTGGTTGTATCTGCTCAGACAACCACGGAGTGGTAACCTTCCCTCAGCGAAAATTTACATGCTACACCACCAAGGACTTCTATAATCAGAACAAACATCTTGACAGAGTGATCTGGAGTCTGCGGAGTTCGAAGAGAAAATCTCGACGAAATTCGTCTCGCCAGGAGCTGAAAAACTCCACGATAAATATCGTTTTGCTCTGGTGGTCGAAAAGGGCTACATCAGGCGTACCAGCTTGTACGAACCTGAGGGTAGGAAACGGATAGTTTCAATAAATTCGGCACTTTTAGTTCCCCACAATGGGTTCAATGTCCCTCGGAGCAAAGGGCAACACCGGTGTCTCGTCAATACCTTAAGAGTGCAGTAGATAGTAATATAGCACTCTTAGACCGGGTTATATCGATGGATATAGGCCGAAATCGCATATGCTGGACATGCTGAGAGCAAGTGCGCTTCGGGCGCCTTGCAGCAGGCCCCGCACCTTATGTCAGAAACCTCTATAACCATCACGCGACTGTGGTATATTGAGGTGTTGAAGTCACCTTCCTGGCAACCCATGATGAACCCCTTCAGCCGACTCGATCTGAGAAACGCGAACGTCAGGCGCTTTGGTAAGCCAAGGTCTCCAATTTTATTGAAGAAGTTCCCATGCATTGACATATTCTTGTGTTTCCCTAGAAGTGAGGTAATCTCTGCGGCTTTTATCTGAGCGTTTTGCTGTATGAGTTCCAATTCGTTGACAGCGTTGTGGTCGCCTCGTTAAGTGTCGAAACTAAACGGATTTCATCGGCTGCTCGGGCAGCTGCCTAAAGAGAAATGCTTCAATTCCTGCTCTCTCATGATCACGAACCATGCAGAGAAGGGGATTCGAACTCCTGACGATTTTACAGGCCATATCTAGTACCATTTTGTCATGTAGACACTCCAAACTCAAAACTCAAATGTACACGGTCCGACTTTGCTCTTCCCGACAGTTCCGATGACCAGATCTGTCAAAGTTTGTGCTGATACTTACCGCGGAGAGAGTTCTTCACTGCTGTTACCCCTTGTGAGTGACGTTGTTCCACCCCGAGGTAAGTATACGTCTCTCCGGCACTCAAATGGTGTAGAATGCTTTCATCTACGAGCTGTATATCCTGTCCGTATCATCCTGTTTTGAGATAGACCCTTGCACATTTGTCTATCCCGAATTCCATACCGATAGCAGCGACTTCTCTCCACGCCCCTCTCCTGACGACTTTACAGGCTATATCCAGTACCATTCTGTAATGTAGACACTCTAAACTCAAAAGTTCACGGCCCCCTGTTGTTGAGGGAAGTAGAACCGTGGAACGAACGATTTGGGATGCAAACTCCTATAGAGATGAAAGATGGCGGGTTAGATATCCTTGTCCATCTGTCACTGCCTGAACCACTGTGCATGTTGGTTTTGGCGCGTGCATTGGCTTGGGATGTGGAGGTTGAGCAAACCGGCCATCGGATGCCTGCTTCCACGTAGCCCTGCTAGATACGGGAATGACAGAATAAGTTGTGGTTCTGTTATTCCCTAACTGAATGGCATCCCAACGATGGCTTAATCCTAAGATGTGTGTATCCGTGCCGAGAGGATGAATGACACTGAGCTGTCTCTACGGAGCCTTCGAGATACCGGGTGCCCTCTCGTCGTAGTATCGTCATGTCACGGTAATGTGGAGCTCTGCCTTCTTCTAGCTACTCTTTCCCTAGCTACTCATGGGACTTCTATGGATAAAGTAAACTCAGAAATTCTTTTTACGCTGAGTCTATCGAGGACATGGATGCCGAGCTTACAACTCCAACTGATATCCCTGTGAACTTAGATCAGGAGCGAGTCTACAGAGCAGATGGATGTCGAGTTTACGACTCTAACTGACCTCCCTGTGAATTTAATTCGAGGGCGAGTCTACAGAGGAGATGGATGTAGAGTTTTCGACTCCAACTGACCTCCCTGTAAATTTAGTTGAGGAGCGAGTCTAGAGAGAAGATGGATGTCGAGTTTACGATGCCAACTGTTCTCTCAGTAAATTTAATTCAGGAGCGAGTCTACAGAGGAGATAGATGTCGAGTTCACGACATAGTTCAGGAGCGAGAGCTGCGGCGTACGCAGAATCTATCTCAGGTGAGGGAACAAACCCCTCATGAGCTGATTAACAAACATTTGCGCTCAAGTGATGATTCACCTACACCAGAGGTAACAAAGCCCTGCAGGGCTGAATCTAAGGCATCATCAGGTGTGGCTGACGTAAAAAACCCTCATATGGGAAGGTTGTCATGGGTATCAAGGTGAGAATCTTGCAACTTGACTATTCGACTACCTCATTAACAGAACATATATTTTGTACCTGCCCCACTGGGAACCAAATCGAGTTTTTAGAGTTCGGCAGAGCCGTACTCTTACCATCTGGCCTGAAAGACCATTCACCATACAAACTAATCAGCTTAGTTAGGAAGCTGGGTTAATTTTACCGAGTTTGAATAGATGTGAGATACAATAAACACTTGCAGGATGTGGTGGAGGGTCAATGGATCCACTCACTTTAGACTTAACACAACCTAACCTTACCTATAGAGACGCATAATTTTTCGATTCTTTACGTTAAGTGGATACAGCTCCTTCCGAGTTCACTTCATTACTCCAAACGAGTAGAGTAAGATTGGAGCGGCAAGCATATTTCTTGTAGCAATTTTGTTTTTCCCCGACAGTTCCCATGACCAGATCTATCAAAGTTTGTGCTGATAATTGCCCCGGAGAGAGTTCTTCACTGCTGTTATCTCTTGTGAGTGGCGTTGTTCCACTCCGAGGTAACTATAGGTCTCTACGGCATCCAAACAGTATAGGATTCTTCCATCTACGAGCAGCATATCTTCTCCGTAGTCTCCGAGTCGTCCTTTTTTGAGATGGACCATGGCACATTCGTCGATAGCATGCTTGTACTTTTCCAACAACCTCAAGGACTGATGGAGATCCTTCTCTGCAGAGGCATACAGTTCAAGATCATCCATATAAAACAAAAGGGTGACTTAATGCCTCCGGTTTCAGTGATATACCCTAGAATATTTCTGAGCCCAATAGATGATTGCAATAGTGAAATGCAGAAGAGGATGGGATTGAGATTATCGCCATGAAATACATTCCTTCTGAAAGTGACCTACCTTGTTAGGATTCTCGCTTGACCAGATTACATGGTGAAGTAAATTTTCCAGGTATCAGTTTGTTCAATGAATCTCACTGTTTTGTCGGATACCACAAGGCATTTGAACAAATGCAAGATAAGCTCATGCGGTATTGTATTAAATGCCTTACGGTAATCGATCCAGGCCATAGAGAGGTTACGCTTATATTATATCGAGTCCAGTGTTACACATCTATCGATGGGCAGGTTCTCTTTACATCCATCGGCTCCTCTCTCCGACCCTCCCTGCTCATATATCTGTTAGAGCATTTGGTCAACTGCGGTGAGTGAGTGTGTATGAGATTTTTTTTGAACAACATTCAACACGAATTCAAGAATGTTATCGGTCTGTTATTCTCAGGAATCGACAAATTTCCGCTTTTGGGGATGGGAAAGGTCTGCCCCTCGACAAACCAATCTGAAATCAGCTGCTCTCCATTCAGCTATGAGTTAAAAACTATGACCAGATGGCGGTGGGTGCTTGTTAGTTTTTTAAGTATTCAGCCCGTCTGGGCATGGAGTAGCAAAGTTCTAGGAACCCACAAGGGCTCTTCGAACGTCATCCGGGGTTATCGGGTTGCGCAGTTCATTGAGCTCAGGCTGTCGACGCTCTCTATTGAAAGTTTCGAACTGAGCTAGGGCTGTAGTGACTAAATTGTTCAATCTTCCGAATCGCAAGGCCGGGATTTCATTCTACCGATTCTGAAAGAGATTGGACGACACTATACACGGCGGTGGTGATTTGCCAGATGTAAGTTTCTTCTGTTAGAACACTATGAACTTTCTTATCCAAACAAGCCAGTTCTTGTGGCTTCAGGGGCCTAATTCTGTGGAGCGCCTTGCGTGTTCTGATTGACTCCATTGGTGGCATGATGCAAATTTCTTCTCCATCCGTGCCAACGGGTGGTAGAACTGTATAATCTACAAATTCGTTATCAGGCTGGGAAAGAACTATATAGCCCTGCCACCAAAGATAGGTTACGTAATCCCTAAGATTTCGGGCGGAGCATGCAATCTCGTCATGTACCCTCTACGCGCGGGCTCACTTCTCTCGTATCAATGCAAATGGATCATGCGTCCATTCAAAGCATCCGTTTGCATTGCCAGGGTTGTCATCTGTAGGAAAATTATCGATATGGGCCCCACCATCTTGCCTCTGACCCCTCCAAGTG
>WOGN01008053.1:0-11500 GCA_015342105.1 Leptinotarsa texana | reverse complement strand
TATTTTATTTATTTTATTCACCGTACCGTAGCTAATACGAGGACGATCTGGATGTATGTCATTAAATACTCTACAAACCTCTCTAGCACTTCTAACGTCATCTCCCGAAAGGCGTACAATTACAATTTTCTCTCTTACGCTCAATTTTGCAGCCATGACATAAAATAATTCGAAGAAATGTAAGGTGAATATTGTTGACCATAGTACACTCAAATGTTTCACAAGTGTCAAACTGTCATATCATTTCCATGGCAACTAAGATTCAAAGTGGAGTATTAGGTCTCAGTTTTAGTTAATTTGCGTGAAAACTTGAATGTAATTCCGTTATTTTCATTAAAAATATTTACGCTATCTGTTTTTTTTTTCATCTGGCAGAACTATTTCTGTTGATATAGGTTGTTTTTTATAACTTTTAACTGTGTTAGTTTTCGAATATTTTAGTTACCATAATTTTGTTAATGATGAATATTTTTTCATGAAATTTTGGTCTCACCTGTTTAGAGGCACTCTCAATCCAGTGGCGTAGTGATTTTTTCAATAAAAAAATCCCTTATAAAAAATCCCGATTTTCGGCTAAGAAAAAATATCGTAGTATGCCCTGAAACTTTAATAAACATTCCAAATTTTGTTCCAAGGTAGACCTTATAGTCCTTGATATTTCAAAAAAAATATTAAAATCGGTTCAAAATTTCAAATTTTATGGAGGTGTTTCCATCAAAATTGGGTCACACTGTATATATTAGTACTATGTTGCTGAAGTAATTATAATATTTGATTATGAAATAGGTGATGATGAATGTACTAGGAAATATAGGTCGATTTCACTCATTACTTGCTGAACGAAAATTTTTGAAAGAAGTATAACGGAAAGATTATTCACTCATTTTGTCTCATAAACAAAATATAACTTCAGAGAACAATCGTCAACGGAAGGTACACTATTAGCAATAACCTCAATATCACTTTGAACTTCACCATTCAAAAACACTTTTCTTTCACCAGAACAAAAATGTCAGATGACTCCTGATGATTCTGAATTGATTAGCGGAATGTACATCGAGGGACAGCATTTGTGTTCTGCTGAGGAGAAAGTATTTCTATATAATTTTTTTATGTCAGAGTTTGCAAATTTCACTTATCAAAGTATGAAAAATGAACATTCATAAAAGTAAAATGCTCCCCAAATGAAAGCAAAAAATGGAATTTGCTGATAACATCTCAATCGATCATGAGGCTAGCACTTATCAGAAGCCACAGACAATGGTCCAAACTCACTGACTGCTGATTTAAAATTGGTATAAACTTATCACCGCCATAAGGGATAAACCACAATACCTAACATCCAGCTCTAACATATCTAATAAAGTAGCCTTCAAATATACAACCGTTTTCAGCAATAAAATCAGTTTGCGATTTAGCCCGTGAATAAATTTGGAAACTTTGGAGTATTAACTGACACTTAACTGAAATAGGTCACTTGACTACTTGACTGGTTTTTTAGTCTAGAACACTTGATCTTCTAAACTTTCGACTTTTGAATTTGACATTGTCTTTTGACTTTTGGTCTTTTACATTAAACGTGTTTTTTTGCTTTTACACCATAGCATCACGTTAAATAATGCTCCCATTGCGGCATTAACATGAGATTTTGACCTTTCTGGTTGTAATCGGTTTGGCGAAGAAGCCAAACAGCTTTGAAATTGGACAAAAACATAAATTCCATACGCAATAATCCAGACTCATTCAAATACCTGAAAAACCTTCTGCTATTTCCCTTAACTAAAGTACTGTATCACCCATGATGCTTAAGTAAAATGTCACCAACGTTATTCTATAGCAGGTTGCGGCAGCATACTAAACAGGCATATCCGACCACTCGAAGTTTTCCAAAATAAATTTATGAACATTTCTGAAATTCTTCCACTTCAAAGATCGAAGACACCAATAATGGACTTTTCTTCCATTCTCTTGTACTTGACCTATTACAATTATTTTACTTCAACATGAATTCGAAATATCAAGATGAGAAAAGCAACCTTATAGGTAGGTACTCCATAATCATTCAGAAGCATTACTACATTATCAAAAATAAATTAGTTGCTTTGAAAAGTCGAGGTCTTGTTGTTGAAGATCTCAGGTATAGGATCATTCTTGAGTTGTCTAAGGAGTAAACTGAATTCTGCGGCTTTCATTTGAGCCTCCCACTGAAGGAGTTCCATCTCGGCATTATAATCATGACTAGTGGCTTCACAATGGAAGCTTCAAAGAAAGATCGAATCTCCTTTGCATAGACGTGACTTCCACCCCGGTGTATGTGTTTGTGGGTTTATTTAAAGAGTTTTTCTGTAGATGGCGCAGTGATATATCCTACGGAAACAACTGCAGAAGAGGCTGATGACTGGCTGGTATTATCTTTATTTGCTTCGACTTGTCAGGGAAGCTATGGACTATACTGTAGACGACCCCTCCCGATATAGAAGGCCCCGACACTCTGTCGAATGAGCCCCCTATATCCTCCGCTGACAGATGAACAACTCTTTCATCCAACTCACTCCAGCCAGGAAGGGGTTACAACGTGAAGAGCGGTACTGATATCTGAGGACTTCATGCCGCTACATACCATCTACATCATCATCATCATCGTCACATCATCTCACCACCAGTTATGACCCGTTTGTCCTTCTGACAAACAACAGTTGCAAGGGTAGGGGGCTAGGCTCCAAACCTGATCTAAATCAAGACGACTTCGACATTTGCTTCGTATGAAATAACCTTTCCGGTTCTGACGAGAAGCTAATATTCCGAAACCGGTCTATAGATGGTTGTCCCGACCAAATGAAATTGATTTCTTTTTTTTTATATATAGGTTACTGGCGACGATTCTTGCAAATGGATGATGTTGCACAGGTGCCTGATTATTTTACTTCAGCTTTCTGCGTGGCAGCCGTTGTTGTTGTTTTTCCGTCGGGTATCTGTCGCACGTACCTACAAATTCATACGTTCCCATGAGAGGTAAATGTGATGATTTCTAGTCAATTTCAAAAAGCTGGATGAATTTTACCTAACACTCAATCTGAGTCAATAGTTCACCAAAATAATTGAGTAACTAGTCAATGCAGTGGTAAGCTCAAAATGATATTTGACCGCTATACACCCAAAGTTCATAGACACGTTGATTTCTACAAAGTGGATCATGATTACAATATTATCATAAACGTCAAGAATCATCCCAATGCCTCAAAAGCCAATAAATAGTAATATTTTTTGGGATAATCTCTTTCCACCCTCTTTTGTTCTTAACCATTCATAATCTTTTTCAATTTTGCTCCAAGCGTACTGTTTGATGGGACAATAATTACATGAAAAAAGAAATGAGCAACGTAACTTCGTATCAGTCTCTCAGGCAGAATACAGAATGGGAAACAGTCTACATAATTTCGCTTATATAAATATCTACTTGCAAATTAGTTCGAGAGGTTCAGCTTGGCGTAGGAAAAGAAAAATATTTTGCATTGCCTCTGTTTTTCATTGAATTAGTGACAGAAGATGGGAGCTGTTTGAATGGAATTTGACAAGTAGTTACAGTCCCGGAATATGTGATAAATATTCTGTAGCGTTTGGAATAATATTTCTGGATACTAACTGAGAAACGAAAGTAATTCCGTTCGTTGATATCTGGTATGAATATTTCTTCAAATGGAAAACATTAAATGCGATTTCAAAAAATTGGGATATGTTTCTGATAAGACACCTCGAAAAGCATGGAGTTTATTGATTATTTTAACACGCTTTATATTAGCTTCACCTGTATCTATGTATGTATGTATGAATTTTTGTATGCATATTTGTGTGTAACTCTCAAGATCGGGATCTGTATCGACAGCATTATCGCCATTATTGCTTGATATATTCGCGGGTAGATGGCGCTGTTTGAAACCTATTTGATATTTCTTGATCTATTCGCGGGCAGATGGCGGTGTATGTAACTATAATGATAATAAATATATTTTCAAAAAACTAAAAAATACGCTTTCAAAGAACATCAAACTGAAAAGTATTTTTTTTAAATAAGCATAAAAAATGAATATCAAAAAATACTAGTATTATTGTAAAAAAACGTGGGCGCTAAATATACACAAAATATGGCAGAAAAGCGTTCACGCTTTCTTCACAATAATACTAGTATTAGTCGATCTTCATTGTTTTATGCTTATTAAAAATGATTATTTTCAACATTATGGTACTTTCGATTCGTTTTCTAATCAAAATGCAGCAGATTTCAGAACAATCGTATTTCAACAGAGACTACCAAACTTTGACAATTGATAACGGCCATCTTGTGAAGCTACATCTATCAAATCACTTGTCATTTACTAAGTCTCTTCTGCCAAATCACCATGGACAGATATAGCATTCGTACCGTGTTAGGGCAACGTACCGTGCGCCTCGCCTATTTCACGGTTGCTATAATTGTTCTAGCAAGAGACTATCCGCAATATGGTAGTTACATTTGAGTCCACCCATTCAGTAAACGATCGATCAACATCCGTGCGTCGAAGAAATGCTAGGATCTACGGAAAAATCACCGCTGCCTACGAGAATGTGCAGGAGAATCCGAGCCAGTCAATTCTGCATCGCTCACAAGAACTCGGCCTTTCGTAGACCACAACTTGATGAATTTTGCATCTTGACTTGGGACTGCACCTGCATAAAATTCCACTGATCCGGGAACTGAAGGTAAACTACCCTAGATAATGACGTATGTTCGCTGAATGGGCTCGGGACCCGTTGGCAACTGACCCCAATTTCCATCGAAAAGTCATCATCAGCTATGAAGCATATTTCTGGATGAATTGGTACTTCATCAAACGAAATTGTCAAATTTGGGACAATACCAGTCAACGTGAGATCCAAGAGCGTCCAAGGCATTCCGTAGAAATCACTGTTTGTTCTGGGTTTTCGGCTAGCGGCGTTATCGGTTCATATTTCTTTGAGAACGACGTTGGCAGTCCACCACTGTCAACGGCGATCACTGTTGGTCTATGAGACATACCTCAAGGGAGTGTCCTGGGACCACTGCTGTTTATAATGTACCTGAATGATATAAATCATATACAAGGTTATGATTTTTTGAATTTATTTGCAGATGACACATTACTTGCATGCTATGGTCATGACGCTGTAGAAACAGCGGGAATCAATTGTTGTGAAAAATTAAAATATATTTTTAACGAAAATATACTAAAAATTGATACGAACAAAACCAAGTCAATGATTAATAGTAAGTAACATAAACTGAAATCAATTGACTATGAAAAGCTTCAACTCGAAGTGGAGGGAGACAAAACTGAATTGGTATCAGACTTCCAGTATCAAGGCTTCGTTTTGGATGAATTACTAACACTCAATACACACGGTGACTACATTCGTGAGGAGATATAAAAAAAAACTATTTTTCTTCTCCAGGATTTCACTGGAAGTTTCCATGTTTTCAAAAATAACAATGTACAGAACCATTGTACAGCCCCATTTTGATTATTGTTCCATTCTGCTTCGTCTTTCGGATGGAAACAATATAAAGAAGTTACAGAAACTGCAAAATTAAGGTTTGAAAATCATCTAAAAACATAATAGGTACACTCCCATTCAATGCATGCTAAGTGCCCTCAAGTGATATGGTGTGGCAGATAGATTGCATTACTCAAGAATGATTCTGGTTATAAAATCCCCTTCAAACAAACATAATCTAGTTTCATTTGACTGTTTTCAGTAGTCCACCCATACTTTCTACTAGGGATTTCATAACTCATTTCGAGAAAAGGAATTCCGTCCAATTTCGGTTATTGGCATCTTCGATATGCAATGTAACCATTCACAAAGTAACCATTCAATTCGAGCTTTCCTTTTCCATCGAAACAGACTATTCAACCTGACAATAAGCGACTGCGTCTTTTCCAATATTCAAGAAGTCTATTGCCGGCTTTACCTCGATGTTTCATGATAGGAATGCCGAAAACAATATTCGACAGGAGAAAAAATGTCAGGTTCAGAGCAGCTCTGATGGAAGTTATTGAGAGATGAGAAAGATAAGACATGAATTCTGGTAGATATTAGTCTTCTTTGTAGAGTAATGACTGTAATACTATCTTGATTATGAAGAATAGCTTGCGTTGAGAAGAAGCAGAGACTTTTCTCAAACATTCGTGAAAGTGTTAGTTTTGTAGTAGTACAGTTACAATAGGTTCCATTCGTTCATAATCATTAAAAATTTTAAAATATCCCGGTCGATATGTACTTTGAAATATATTGAAACATTGCACATTTTCAAAACAGATGAATACTAATATTCAGAAATAACTTCGATTTAAGAAATCCATTTTTGGAAGTGGCCGGTGAACAATGTTTTTGTAAAGAATCGGCCATATGATAGTTTCCAGTAGACAGCTCCAGATATATACAAAGGGTGCTAAACAGTTACGTTCTTGATGAAATGATCACAGAAATGATATCAAAATGTTGTTCCATTATACCACCCAAAGTAACAGCTTTCAACAGTATAATCCTCAGACTAATAAATGTGCCCTTGTAGGAGGCGAAGTTCAATAAAGAACTGAATATAATGTGCCCTTGTTGGAGGCGAAGTTCAATAAAGAACTGAATATAATAAAACAAATAGCCGTCAACAATGATTACGATAGCAGCCTAAAATATTCTTTAATATCAAAAAAGTTGTATAGCCAAGCTTTGAAAGGAGTTTACCCACTATAATTGTTCTGCACAACAAAGCTGTAAATATTGCTTTCAAAATCAACAACAACTCAGACATTTACATTAGGAATAATAAAAATAAAAGTTCAGTTTCATAAAAATCGGGAATGTATAAATTATCATATGGGTCCTGTCCAATGTTTTATATAGGTTAGACTAACAGAATGTTCAAAGTCCTCATAAAGGAACCCAAAATGGAAAAATATATTCCACATATGCCACAAAAGTTTGAAACTTAACCTGTTGGAGAGTATGGAAATAAACAAGTTCAAAAACTCCCAATATCTTATGAACGAATAAACTGAATTAAATGATTCGCCATTATTGAATCTGTTCATTTCCAGGGAAAAAATTAAGTATATATACGAAAAATTATTTCATATAGTTAACCTTTTCAAATGGATTCAAATAGGCATAAAAGTAGGTGATGTATTAGAGTATAAAATAGTTATAATTCAGAAGTAACTTTTAGTTTATGCTTGAGTAAGCTATTGTATAGCAAAACACGTGTCGCGGTTTTTGTAAAACCCTTCAGAGTGAAAATCATGCTATGAATTGTATCAATTGGCTTTTTTATAATTTCAATGTTAGTTTCGAAAAGTATTTTGACATTTTCAAGAATTTCTGTCATGAGAATATCTTATTTGTTTTGTTTTCAGTGCCGCATTCCGTATTTTATGGATATAGTGAGAAGTAGTATTATGTTAGTGATGTGATGTGAATGACATAAATTCAGTAATACGTCTCCTCTTCTATATTTTAATTTTTTTCTGGCGTTGATATAATGCTGTTCTGCAAATTCGAAAGTTATGTATGTGCCTTCTGAACTTATGTTCATATAACGCTCGAGGAAGGAACTTACGTCCCGAGAAGAAATATAGAAACACCATTATAATATCCATCATTTCAAAAACTGAAATAGTACGAAAAAAATTTACCGTGTAGATACGTTTCTTTTTGAAAACTATTCATTGAATCATTTCTCAATTTCTAGATTAACAAAAAAAGAAATAACAAATCGAGCATGAAAAATGACCTGTTTTGTAGCTGAATAATATCACTGTTTCTCCTTTCCATAATTCCATATATTTTAAGCGAGTATGACATCAGTTCTTCAAAAATCAAGTAGTCGTTGTGAAGCGATATAATTTATCAAATGTTATCACAAATCATACTTTTTTCATATTGAAACATCATGTTCGAAAAACATTCAGGAAACGAATATCACATGTGATTATTTGAAATGTGAAAATCGGTGCGGCATTATTCACATTTGTCACGTTTGTTAAAACAAGGTTATGTTTGAAATTATATGCATCCATACCCTCTACTTCATTCGCTTCAGAAGCACATTTCAATCGATCATCAGAGTTGAAAACCATCTACCACCGACGAGATTCATCCCCAGTATCTCACTGCATCTTTCGATGTGAAGCAACTAGTGGAAAACCAGAGCCCAAACGCAAAACATCATCTGTTCTTTGTAGAATTGAATTCTCCGGAGATTCCATAGCTAATGTCTCCGTAAGGATAGATGTCATAGACATCTTTTTCTCAGAATTGTCATATAAGCATCGTTGAGTCCAGCATCTCATTTGTGTTCCATCCTAACACCAATGATTAGACTGTTGGCTGGTCCAAACAGTGCTGTCTGATATTGAATCAGGAATGCGTTGTGTTTGGGCTCAGATTTTTAATCACGAATACACATATTCATAGTTTTATCATGAGGTTTTTCAGCACATTGTTTTAGTAGAAGTAAATAGAAAATGTCGTTCCGAATGTTTTTGAATTTTTTCGTTATCAGTTTTCTTGGCTAAACGAATTTCAATACGTTCTTCATGGATTTGAATCGGCCCAGTTTATCAAAAGTGACAAAATTGTGACGAGAACTTCAATAATGAACTTTCTCCAAGATTTGAGTACATAAATCTGCTGTTATTTTTCGAGAATAACGCTCATTAAGCAAGAAGTGAAATTTCAGGATTGCCTAAATTTTGCTGCAGTGCCGCATAAACTTATTCTTCGTTAATTATCAAATTTTCTTTTAACAAAGCCGTAACGAATAATTGGCCATTCAGAAGGATGATAGCCTATTAGGAGTTTCCTCCAAACATAACGATAATGATAAAAGCTACGAAAAATCATTTCATCCTGGAAAGTTTCATCTAACTTGGTTAGATCATACAGAATGGAAAGTCGAGATAATTGGACGTTCAGGTTATTTCAATTGGAATGGATGCTAAATGACGTATTCATGTTTTGAAAACTAGAGAGAAATACCAGATTCGATTTGAAATATCTTTTTCTCTAGAGACCAAGTCAAACAGGGGGGAAATTGAAAAATTTCATATCCTGATGTTTCCATTACACCGAATGAAATATTCTGTAATATTCAAATGATTCAAATGTTATGTATTCAATAGGTTGAATAAATGGAAGATCGGGAGATATGGAAAGATGGAAACGAAAATAGTAAGAAAAAACTCTCCAGAAAGTCCATCCTGACATGAGATTCGTGGAATGAGACGATGAAATAATCATCGTAGTTGTGTGAAGTATTCTGAAGAACCGGGTAAAACCGCGTACAATTAGGTTCCGTCGTTTGCCACATTGAGTTTTGTGACAGATCATTCCAAACAATTGGTTACAATATTGTTTTATCAACCCAAAACTTCAAAACTGTCGAAATCCAATACAATCTTTGAACCTCTATATTTCCTCCGTAGAGGTGGAAATTTCTGATTCCCTTTCTTAATATTTATTTACGCTATACAAAGAACCTACCTGCATATTTGAAGATTTTAGGTTCAGTAACGTTGGATGTACGTTAATATAAGAGTGTCAGCCAATGAATACATAATCACTAATACAATATTGAGTAGCGTCAGCAGAATACTCAAAGGGATTAGAATGAAATACAATAGTAATCCTACTAATCTTGCTCCTACTGATATTAGTTATGCTTGAAGTTTGTGAGGATGGAAGCTTCTAATGTTATTGGTATGTAGATAGTTAGTGACCTGGAATAAACACGATTTTGTTGGGTAAACACTGAAATTAAAATGTCAAGTAAAAATCTTCAAGAAGTTTATCGAAACTCTACCAAACTCTTGAAAAGCAACATGAAACTCTGGTAAGGAAAACTAAAAGACTATATCATCAAAGTGAAACTTACTCTTCAGGTAATGTAAATAAGAACACGTGGACTGTTGTTAACGAGTTATCAGGAAACACTATAGATTGAAATGATGGTCTTATAGGAAATCCATTCAATATCGCTAATATTTTCAATAACTTTTCCGTGAATACTCCACATGATATTATTGATGAAATAAATAAAACGACAAATAACCCCTTGATGACTAATTTGATATAGAATATTCAGAATAGTATGTTCATTACTTATGTCAGTAAAGATGATATACTGAAGGTTATCAGAGACAAAATCAAAAATAAACATTCCTATGGACCAGATAGCATCTCTGGATGTGTATATCCCTACATCATAGCACCCCTAAGTCACATTATAAATATTTCCCTCCAGCAAGGACAGTTTCCTTTGCGACTGAAACATTCTATAGTTTCTCCAATCTTAAAAAAAAACTCTCATCATTTGGAAAATTATCCACCTATTGCTGTTTCCTTAGCAGTCTCAAAAGTATTCGAATATATAATGTTGGAATTGCTACATAAATTTCTGAATTTAAATGATATTCTAACTCTGAACCAACGGCAATTATTTCTTTTTATTCGAATCTTCTACAGTCTGTAATGATTTTGCTACTTATTTTCGGATATATAACACATGGACTCGTCTATTATCATAATTTCAATTCAACTGAAATAGTAATTATTATTTTACGAGGACTACACACTTCGAGAAATAACGCGTCCATTACTGACTGCTGAGTCATATCCCAACTCTCCTCATTATTATGGAAATCTCTCTCCAGTACGATACCAGGAAAATAAAGACCTTCACCATTCTCATTTTCGTCAATCCCTACCTCTACTAGTAACCTTAAAATTTGTACGCACCTAACTATTTAACCACTTGTTTGGGTTTCATGTTCCCTTGCCGTATAATTTAGCTAAAACTTTGGAGTCAAATTACTAGGTTGCCTCTTCTCATATGAATTCAAAATAACTCATTGTGTTGAGGTGAGCAATAAAGGGAGTGCTGAGTGAGCCGAGAACAGATAAGATAATCACGAAAGGGTCTGAATTAGCATCACCTATCTATCCGAAATGTATCTTTCATTCGTCTAATAGCCCCTTTTGATCAGATTTCCCTGGAAATCATAACTTCCTTGAGTCTTGTTTGTGATCGATCAGTTCAACTTGAATGGTTGTTATTCTGAATTTTGTGTGTTTCAGATAAGGTATATATCTTTCATCTACTTTCTGGTGAAAGTAGATATTTTATATATTTTATATAAATAGACATATACTTTATTGTCCAAGAAAATACAATCTTATTGTTGAAGTTGTTAAAAAATCTAGTATATATGCACTTCAAAGAATGAAAGAGAAGAAACAAATCAAAAACACAAATACCAGAAACACAATTTGAGCAAAACTAAGTTCACATATCTAATAGATAAAATATAATGATAGAAAATGAAATTCAACAAAATGTAGACAAAATAGTTTATATAGTCCCTTTCAAAAGATGAATATAATAAATATATACAATTTGAACGTAAGTTCACATGCCATGGCAATAAAA
>WOGN01008052.1:0-11500 GCA_015342105.1 Leptinotarsa texana | reverse complement strand
TGCTCAGCAATGCGGATTTTCAATGGCCTTTTAGTTTCTCCGATGTATGATTCTCCGCACTCGCAAGGTACCCGGTAAATGCAATTCTTGTATTTCCAATCCGTGTTTGGTGGCCTGGTTTTTATAAGGCTGCTACGGATAGTGTTCCCAGATCTCAAGCAGGTCTTGATGTTATACTTGGACCCAATCCTTCTTATCCTTTCCGATAATCCTCTGAAGTAGGGAGGTACAAGTACTGGTTGTGGTGGCTTGTCTTCCTTGTGGAGTTCTTGCTGTCTTCTAGCTAGGGCCTGCTCTACCATCACTCTGAAGTAACCATTTCGTTGTAGGTCATTTTTGTGATTCCTAGTTCCTTTTTGAGACCTTCCTTTGTGTTACAGAGCCCAAAAGCACGGTCTAGTAGAGTCTTGATGATTCCTCTCTAAATCGATTGATGGTGGTTGAATTTCTGATTCAGATACTGCCCTGTGTGAGTGGGTTTTCGATATACAGATGTTTCCCATTTAGTGTCGGTCCTCTTTACCATTACGTCTAAGATAGGCAATTCGTTGTGACTTTCCTTCTTCATTCTGAAGGTGATGGTATTAGTATCTGAATGTTATATGAAAATGAGCTTTATCTTAAGATCTAGCCGTGAATTCAATCACGATACTTGATTGTTACTCGTTAACTCCATTGTTCGTTCTAAGCTGGAATATGGTTGCGTCATTTGGAATCCAAAGAACTTTTTATATTCTATAGAAAAAGTCCAGAAACGATTATTAAGAACACTCTTTTTCGGAAAACATAATGTTTGGCCTTTATTTATATCATATTCTAGCCAATTACAAGAATTTAACATGCAACCATTGAAAGACCGCCGTGAGTCGTAGGAAATAATTTTTATTTTTAACGTTCTTAAAAAACTGAAAGTACTTGAAATTTTCTATAATATTGATTTTATTGTAGCTGACGTAAGACTGAGAAGAAGAGACAATCTGTTTCGTATCTCAAACAATTTGTCTCCTCTTCAACAATGTCTCGAAACAGTTAACAAAATGGCAAGGAACTGTGAACTGGATATATTCAGTATTACAGAGGGACAACTCCTTTTATATTGTAATATTTTATATAGATTTTTAACTGTATCAATGGTACTCAATGAATACTATATGTAAGGAACTTTTGAAAAAACTGTACATCATGTAAGTGGAAACCATTCTGTTTGTTGTTCAGTATAAATAAATTTCTATTTCATTCTATAATTATAGAGCTAATCACTGGATATTGTCCAGTTAGAAGCAAACAGTGCCATAAAAGGTCAAGGCCCAGTTTGTCTCATCTAAATATGATTTCGTTAAGTGATTTTAGGCTAATTTGAATGAACACTAATTAAACGAAAGCGCTGCTGAAACAGCCCATTACAAACGGTAGGTGGGATGGCGTAGAACATGCTGTTTTTGATGGTTTAAAAAAGTATTAGAAACGTCAAAAAACTCAAAAAGTGGGTGTCGCACGATTTAAAAGATCCATACAATTCACCGCCCGAAAATTAAACGCATTGAATGTGTCAAAGTTCTGCCTCATCCACCATACTTCCCAGACCTTTCGCCAACCGACGACCATCTTTCCGAACACTTTGATAGCTTTCTCACCGGTAGAACCTTGGCAGATCAGGACAAGGCAAAAACGGCCTTCGTCAACTTCTTCGAATCCAGAGCACACATTTTTTATCAATCGACTTGTGTTAAGTTGGCAAAAGTGCACTGATTCAATTGGCGCTTATTTCAAATAAATTGAATACGTATTCACTGTGATATTAGCCTGATACAGACTCATAAAAACAGATATAAAAAGAAATGTTTTCAAAGTTTCGATTTGGTGTCTCAAGCAAAAGAAAATGTTGCGGCCCACTGGTAAGATGTATTCAGTAAGATGAAGGTAATCGAAACATCACTATTAATTTCCAGGAAAACTGAGAAATGTACCTTGCAAGTTTTGTTCATTCGACTGGAAGACCACTGAAAAAAAAAATCCATATTTTTTATTTTTTGTAATTATTCTCCCATTAAATAAATAAATTACAACGTCAAATGAAAGGATTTGGCTTATAAGGTTGGGAAATTTCTTATGTTGATTTGAATGGAAAAAATAATTCGGATAAAAATTTAAAAAGTTCATGTATATTAAAAAAAACAAATGCACTTGTTTCTCCATAATAGCAGCACAGATCCTGATATCGTCAATAGACAGAGCTTTTCACGGCGCAATTTGGTCTTTGGAAAATGTTGATTTCAAAAATATCAAAGATTTTTACCATTATTTCAGGGCATAATCTGGTAGAAAAATATTGATCAAGCTCCCCACCACGCTTTTCTGTTCTGCACTAAGAGAACTCTGTTTACTCATTCTAGTCAAAGTGTCAGCTGCCGAAAATAAAGCTGAGGAGTTTTCAGGAAGAAGTCTTTCGAAAACTTTGTGGGAATGAGTTTTAAAAATATCAAAATTGAGCTGGATTGTTTCTTGGAGTTGGGTCAGATCCTCTGTCTGGAGTAATGTTGTGAGATGAGCTAAGGTTATGCAAATCTGAAAAGAAACCCGTTGTTTAACTTTTTTTAAATAACTCTAGAATAATATGTGTGTATGACGATTTGTTTACTTTGTGGAAATTCATGATCACTTTAATGAAATGAGTGAAAACACTTTTTTGTCTAATTTACACCAGTTATTTTATTTTTACGACCGGTTTCGGGTTTTACCCCATTATCAAGTAAAAAACTGGATTAAAACCCATAACCGGTCGTAGCAAACCATCTCTCAACGGTACAAAATCCGAATAATGTTTATCAAGCCAAACTTTGACTTCAACAGTATTTTTTTCGCCATAAAGCCATTCATTATTAACACGAAATCCAGTTTCTTCAAACTAATAAAAGCTGCTTCACTCAAAATCTTTTATCCCACAAACTAATAGTCCGACAGCTGTGATATTTGTAAAAAGGTTGGGGTTAACTAAAAATCATATGGATTTGATACTACTAGCGACATCTGTATGTTAGCCTAAGAACTTATCAGCCCATTCAATATAAGAGAATCTTACCTGCTCTACGAGATTATCCCTATGTTTATACTCGTTAAAGTCATCCACGTTTTGTGAATTTTCCAGTCCCTTCAACAGAGCGCGCCATATTGGAATAAAAAAAAGCCCATAATGTTCTCTCCGAGATGGAGTTGATAAGGCTAGAGCGGCATTTATCCTCACTTTAAAATTGCGATAACTTACAACAAGATCTGCCAGTCCATTAAAAACAGGTGCGAAAATAGCAGTCTAAAAAATGATTCAAGAAAATAAAAAAAGAAATTCGATAAATATAACCATTACCTGCCATTCTTTAGGAGTTGTAGCTGAATAATTCTTATAGAAGGCACAGTTCTTCAAAGCATTTCCAAGAGCATAACAAGCGTTCCACCTCACCTAGTAACAAGGAATATTCATTTCATATTGTTCTCCACTAGCAAATGAAAAATTTATGAGAATAATATTGGCAGACGTGGCAGAAAAACGTTTTTTTCAGTATGTTTGATCTGTTTACTATATCTATTCTTTGATTTTTTTATTATAATTAAAGATTTTTTGATACTGTATTATATTTATTTATTAACCGCCGTGTATGTACTGTTTTTTCATCACACTGACTTATCTTATTTGTGTTTTCTGAATCAACTGATTGTATACCAAAAACACCAAAAAGGTTGACACTGTGTGAACCTCCTACCTTTGTATTAAATTATCTCAAAGAAGAATTCAATCAGGCCAGTCTCAAGTCACCTACACTGTAGATTAATGGACTGACACTTACATATGTGAGGTTTTTTCTTACACGAGGAATTGGGCGATTCGGATATGCGGTTGGTATGCGGATAAGTTGTTTGTCGTTCGCTTCAGCCTTGTTCGAGGAATGATACCCTGAACGTAATTCGATTTTCAATCATAGACTTCATGTTGATGATGGGCACTATGTTGCACTGTAGAGAGGCCAAAGAGCCCGAAACGGGTATGCAAGTGTGCCGTTCCAATGATTGAAAATCGATTCCGGCAGTGGTATCGCCAACAGCATATACAGGAGAATCCTGAACTGACACTTGTCGAATATAATCCAACGCCCTTCGGGGTATTAGCCAGGGGAGTAGTTGTTTTCTAATAGATGTCAGTCCATTAATCTAGAGTGTAGGTAAGTCGAGACGGGCCAGTCAGTCTTCAAGTATGTCCCCCTATGTATGAAGGTCTCACCTTTGTATTTGATCCAGTTGTACATTTGTCAACCAAAACTTTGAAAGCTTGTTGGGTGATTTCCTTGATTTTAGTTTTTTCCATGGAAAGGTCTGTAAATAACAGCAACAAATTCCCTATTGATCGAACTGCATTCATTTTAATTTTATCATGATCATTGGCTGAATCTATACTAATTTGTAACATCTTCAGAATGAGATTTTCTGTTATTTCCTCGATTCCACATGGAGATTTACTGAAAGGTAAGAGCTTCATAGCTTTCAAACAGTTTATAATAACAACAATTTGATGGCGCATGCATTGATTTCAATAGTCAAGAATTGCGTTTCAAACAAAATAAATCACGGAGAGCATCTCAAAACAATTGAAGAAATATAAATACTAACAGAGACGAATTCCATCACATTCTATATGTTTAAAATAATGTCTTAAACTTAACCACAAGTAATAATAACATACATATTTTGAAAGAAAATTTCTCCCAATGTGAACAAAAATTAATACAGTTTGTTGTATGATATTCAAACATAAACTAGTTAGTAGTCGCTTGAGGATGCTACTGTATAGTGAAACACATTTCGTGGTTTTTGTAAAATCCTTTATAGTAAAAATTCTACAATAAACTGTATCAATGTGTTCTAATATGGATTTTCATAAAGTATCGGCCAGTTCCGTTCAATTACTCTGCCAATGTTCCTACCCAGAAGGATCTGGCAAATGTTAGTAAAAAAACAACTACTTCTCCGGTTATTACCACGACGGACATTGAAGTAAATCCGACAGAATTCTTTGCAAATTCACTCACGGAGGAAATTCTTTCAGCGATCACCTCCAGACAAGCAGTTTCGGGGTACTGGGACTTGAATGATTCCATCATAGATTGATTGTATAAACAAAACGTTGATCTGAGAAAAACTCTGTTTACCGGTTGACTAGTTGAGGTGAATGTTTGGAATTTCATATCGAAATATTTATTTTCTTCATACAGATTTATTTTTTGGTACCTCAAAGCTCTATCAGCTCCTGTTCCATGTTTGGTCTTCGATCCATCTGTATACCAGGTGTGTTTTCCAAACATATTTTCGGGATGACTTATGGTCTTCCACTGTTCACGGCTTATGATTTTGGCCGTGAAGTTTGTGTTAAAAGTGTACTTCGGTGTCAAGTGGTCCGTGCACACATTCAATATGTGCTCCTCCACTTGTTCCGAAATTTCTATTCGGTCCGATCTTTTGTAGTTCGGTGAGTTTTCCAGTCTGAATTAGCCCATCCTGGCCTTCCCCATTATCACAAAGTGTAAAGGAGGTAGTGTCTCCAATGCAGCTGTTGGGGTAGTTCTCAATACTCCCGTCATTCTCAAACATGCAAGCCTTTGCACCTTGCCTAGTTTGTTGAAGGCGGTCGCCTGCTTCATCTTTGGCCACCAGACCAGAGATGCGTATGTTATCATGGGTTTAACCACCATCGTGTATAGCCAATTATAACATGTCTGGTTCTAGCCCCCATGTTTTTCCATGGCGAGCATCAGTGCTACCTCCGCTTTCCTCTTCATCTTGTCCAAGTGTTGGTTCCAGGTCAGTTTGGAATCTAGGATCACTCCCAGATATTAAACCTCCCCCGACACTTGTATTTCTTCACCTGGAAGTTTTAGATGTCCGAGACCCTTCGATTTAGTCCTCTTGGTGAATGCTACTATGGTCGATTTGGATGGGCTTATGTTAAGCCCTCCTTCTTCAGTCCATCTTGTTATAATGTTCAGGGCCTGCTGCATGCAGCAGATGACTGAGTCGTCTGCATAGCCCAGTGCTTTATACCCATTATGGTCCGAGAGACATAGTAGCTTGTCCATTACAAGGTTCCATAACAGAGGAGATAGAACCCCTCCTGGAGACAGCCCCTTGCTATCCGTGTCATGACTGTTTCCTTCATAATGGTTGTATATACCAATCTTCCCCTAAGCATGCAGTCTATTCACCTACAGCTTGTCTTGTCGATCCCTCTTCTCCTCGACGCTTGGATGATTGATTCTAACGACGAATTATCAAATGCGCCCTCAATGTCCAAGAAAGCAGCTAAAAATACTTCCTTGTTTTTGTTACCCAACATAGAGCCGTTTCTGTGAACATACCTGACCTGCTTGGTCTTGATGTAATGGTCTGATAGCCAGTGATACGTCCCTGATATGCTTGTCAAGTAGTTTTTGTAGACTTATTGGTCTCAAAGCCTTCGCCGAGTCCTGTCCGATTTTCCCAGGTTTCGGAATGAAGGTGGCCCTGACCAGTCTCCAAATTTTTGGTATGTGTCCCAGAGCTAAGCTTGCCCTGAGAATTATACACAACTTTTTTGAAAGTACTTCCGGTTCCTTTTGAAGCATTACTGGGTATATGTCATTCGGTCCCGGCGAAATGAGTTTACAGCCCATCTGATTTTCTCCATTTCTATCACCTTCTTTGTCATTTGCCAGTCCTCCCTGGATGCCCTTTTCGGGGTCTCCAGTTCTGAATTCGCCCAGGACTCCGGTGTTAGATTTGTAATTTCTGACTCGGGAAAGTGTACCCGGAAAAGCTCTCTGATAATCTCTTCTCCGGTTTTTGTATACTCCCCCGTATTTGTTTTCAGATTATTTATTGAGACCTGAGGTTCCTTCGAGAGGAATTTGTAGAGCCTGGCACATTCTTGGGTCTGTTCGACCTTGTAACATTGCCTTCTCCACGTATCTCTCTTGAATTTTCTCAGGACTTTGTTATACTCATACGCGATATCTTACGTGGGTTCGCAATGAGTCTCCCACCAGATTATGTCTATGAGTCTCTAAGCGTTATGGATATAAGTCTCTTATCGCTATGAATTTTTTCATCAGGGTTATGGCTATGGCTATGGGTATTTCACCGTGTGTAGTATAGAAGTTGTTAGGTTTTGCAGACACTGTCTATAAAGCAGTTTTTTGTTGCAAGGCTAGCTTTTTTAGAGATGCTCTCATCTGTGACGTTCAACATCTTTGGAATGATGGAAGAACTTCAGATAGAATCAACTTTGAAGAAGCTAGCGAGCTGGCGAAATGTCTGGAAAGAAGTCCACATTACGACAAACCTTGAACCCGACAGAAGATATTGTTGTTGTATGTTTTTCAACGTTTGAAATCTTTTTGTCAATAGAACGTTAACTTGTGAAAATTGTCTTTTTTTAATAATGTCAAATGATTGCACTTTCCCATAGGCACAGGAGACAGTTACCAGTAATCATGGAGATTCCTGGAAAAAATGGGCCGTATGAGATAAGCATCGATCATATTCTAGAGATTGCCGAAGCTAACGAACAGGAGAGGGAAGAGAAGTTACAAGATACTAGAAAGAGTATTGTAGAAAAACGACATTCTACTATATCGGAAAAGAAAGAAACCCGCAAAAGTGTTTCTAGCGGTCGTGGCTCGTTCAGTTCTGAATACTTTTGATGAAATTGACAACAAAATGATTCATATGATTTATGTATTTCGATAGAAGGACGAATAGAAAAAAAACTGAACAATAAATTGAAAATATTATCAAGTTTAAAGTAGTCGTTTTTTTGACATTAGTATTCTCACAAGACTTCAATATTTCATCGATGAATTTCCATTTTTAATAATAAAACCACGAACCTTTCATTATTGATGGGTATTATGCGAAGAAATATTTTTTTCATGTGTATAACGGTGTTTCAGCAACCTTAACATCATTAACCCATTCTTGATATCTGAAGTTGGTTCACTTTGAACTCTGGCTGTATACATTGAATACATTGTTTTCTTGACATAATCCCAGAATTTGATACCTTTGGGGTTGAGTTGCATCTCTGTCAGGTCAATTTTGATGTTAATTTAACCCTCTTCCAATATTGATCCAATTAAGCCAATAGTTCGTGTTTCCCAGAAGGTTTACTTGTACAAGTTAACGTCATCATTTTATATTGCAAACTTGCAGTAGGCGTTTCAATTATTTCTTGATTTTGTTTTATGGGTAAAAGAGTAAATATATATTTGTTATAATTTTTCATTTTTTTAGATGTGAATTCATATTACTTGAAATTTAATTGTTAGACTGTCTATTTTTTTTGAAAAACATTCTAAAATTATCAATTATATGGATAAAATCATCTTCATACAAAAAGAGTGGGATTCAATTGGGGGAAAGAAAACAAATTATGTCAAAATAACTTCGTAAAATTCGTTGTGTAATTAAAAGAGTGAAGATATAAAATTTCACCAATTCGGAATGCTATCATCCTCAATTGTGTACCTCAAAGTATCGAAACAAGACATCTTTTTCAATAATATTACAAGACGAGGCTTTCATTTCTTTCGTAACATAGACAACTCTGATTTTACCATGATGAGAGTATGCATAAACATTGACATGGTTAGTTGATTCAATTCCATAATTGAACTTTGAAATACATAATAACTAATGAGAGTATTCCATCTGAGTGATAGTATATCAATACTTTTGGGTACAAACTGAATGAGTACAATGAAAGTAGTTTCAAAAAGGCTTTTTGATTCGTGTGATTATTGTAAGTAGTTCAATGACGATCACAGTTAGTATTAATATAAGAGCGGAGATCTGAAAGACCGCTCAAATTTCAGGCCCATTTCTTTATTATCGACCCTTTCAAAAATTATTGAAAGATTGGTGAATCTTATCTTGGACACATTGTATGTAATGGTAACATATTGCTCAATTCATAGAAATAGAATTAGCATGTACACTCCCGGGACAAATTGTCATAACACCAGACAGAACCATATGATTTACCTAACTATTCTGAAATTCACTTTGTCTCAGCATTCTCCGGATTATGAAACTATCCCCTTCCTAACATTATAAAAAATAGCACCAATATCAAAAAGTTCCGAAGTACATTTAAAGATCTTTCAATCAGAAAATATTATTTTTCAATCCATGAATTCTACCATGATAACCTGTAAATTCTGCTTGATTTTATTTTTCAATGTTCACTTCAACTCATCTGTCTTCTTAATGTTTCATTTGTAAAATTGAAATGCATGAATTTTTTATATTTTATATCATGTATTGTATTTTGTAATTTTTATAATTTATGCCATGCATTTACATTTTTCACAAGACTATGTCAATAAGATACTAATCTTCCGGCAGTAAAGCATATATTGATTGATTGATTGGAACATTCATACGGTCGGTAAATGAATTTGATAACAGTTGAAGGAATGAAACAGATAATATTTTTAGAAGAGATTAGATCCAAAAAAAAAACTTTTCGTCTTCATTTTTTCCGTTTTTTTTTAGCTGACCCCACTATTGCTATAAGACTTACAAGCTCCATTATATCAAACAAAAGCGTCCTATTCTAGGGAACTACAATATTATTTTTTGAGATCAAGAATATCAATAATTGTTTCAGCAATATTCGCCAAAATCTAGAACTGTTGAATTTTTTGGTTCTACCGTCTCCACTTCGACAAAAAAGCGAGAGAACTTTCAATCCTGTTTCATAATTGCTATAATCTAGTATAAACAAAGTTGCTGTGCAACGTTTCGTTCATCAGATTTCATCATCAACTATTTCTTAACTACGGCTACACAATGGAATAAAAATAAAAAGTGAAATATATGAGATGTCCACTGATTCCTTACGACAGATTCTCTCTGTACAGTAAATAATCTGCAGTTGTGTTTTTTGTGGTTTATCTTCATCTAGGAACTTATAGCCTTGGACATTATGCGCTTCCTGAAATTCAGATAAGTTGTCTCAGTTTCTCCCACTACATCGTTATCTTTTTCATAAAAAATTTAATGCATTTCTATCAGACTGTTGTTACTTTCAGAAAGTGAAAGGAACAGTGGCGTACCGAATGTACTTAAAGGGTAATCACTGAGTAAAAAAATATTTATGAAACGCCTGTAAGAATGTAACGAAGCCGTGAACAAATTTATATCGATCAGATATAATATATTCGACAGTTTAATTAAATTAATTGAACGATGCAGAATAAATTATCACGATGCATTTCATTAGTTCGGACATCCGTTGTCTTTTATAAAATGATTTGAACACCCTAAAAGAACCAATATAAATGAAAAATCACCCGAAGACGAATGTGGATACTAACAATTGAAACGTCGTTGAGTAACTTGGCTTCGAGACTCTAGAAATCTCTTGATTTTTTTTTGTTTAACTGTTCCATTTCCTACTTCTATACAATATTCAACTGTATTTTCATTCCAGAGTTTTTTGTTTGCTTGCTGTTATTGTCATTTTTGGCTATTCTTTTTAATTTTCCATTTCTATTGGTTCTTCTTCACCCATCCTTACTAAACTATTTCTCTCTCCAGCATTCTTCAACTGACTTTTTATTGATCATATTTCAAATATTACCTTTCATTTTGAAAAATGCCAAAATTTGCAATGGAATGAAATATTGTTAGTAAATAAATAAAACAATCATTAAATACCTTAAAATCTAATAATAACCACGTGTACGACAATACATAAATAGAAAAGTGAATGGGACTGAATAAAGCGCATTCGATATACAATAGCGTTACTCCGAAAAATATATATCAAAAAGTGCTTTATACTTTTTGAATACATTGAAAGTTTCCAGTCGTCCTTAAGCTGTTTTGAATAGGAAAATAAAGTAAACCCTAAGAAAACCGACGATTTATTAAATATATTTGAATTTTGTCGATAGTGCAGAGTGCTCTCCACAGCCAAGGGATGTTTTTTCGGAATTCCTTTGTGATATACCGAAAGTGGAAAAATACGGAATTGCACGTTTCCCAAAAATGATTGTGGAAAAATTATTTTTCGTTTTGGTGAGTCCAACAAAGATTTATTGGTGATCAAACAATTATTGAAATGTTCCTCTTACCATGTTCGTAGAATTTTTTTCTTCGTCTTTCCTTAATTCTTCATATGTACTAATTGGATATACAGCGATTATCCATTGTGTTATTTTTTGATGAAAGTATGAAGTAGTCCAAATGGTTGTTTGATTTTGACAAGAATTTATTTGTTTCAGGTAAGAAATCGATCGTCTATTATCCTGGGTATATTTGAACGTAAGTAAAAACATAAAATTCAACATTACAAAGCTCGTGATTGGAATATATGATTTTGTTTGAAGGTTGTTGACAATGTTTTGTGGTGTATTTCATCAGTTCGGACTTCCATTGTCTAATCTAATATAAATTGATTTGAAAACCCTGAAAA
>WOGN01008051.1:1161-11500 GCA_015342105.1 Leptinotarsa texana | reverse complement strand
CAAGAGCTTCTTCTGTACGCACCGTACGGCGTCTCTGGGGATGCGAGTTATCAATAAGAGTAAACGTGGTGCGAAAACGTTCCATGGTTAATCGAATTAACTGCTCTGATGGACGATTTTGTCGACGATAAAATGGACGTAGTGCGCGATACGTTTTCCGCACAGAACCATTATTTTCGAAATAAAATTGCACTATTTGCAAGCGTTGTTCAGGCGTGAGTCTATTCATGATGAATTGCCAAACCAAACTAAGAATAAATCACTTGACAGCTGTTAAATCGGTCGCCATCATGAAAAGTAATGCCAACTTAAAGTTCTATACCTCTATAAAAAACACCCTAGTTAATCTAAAACTGAATGGAGTATACCGACCGGGGATGCAACGGTATAAAAAAGCATCAAATACGCTACTTCACTGGTGGTGTATTCTGAAAAGTAGGACTCTTCAACTTTTAAAATACCGATATTTTCAATATTTTCAACCTTTGACGTTTGATAATTTTTTTAGCACACATGCGATCAGTGAGGACTTTCGCTATTTTGTTATAATACTTTTTTTTTGACTAGGACGAATGTTCAGCTCTATTTGAATTATTGTAAGTTTAGGTGTCTAATTTGACCGAACTATTAATGGAAACGAAGCGGCAACTAGCAACCACCCGGGGCCACAGGACGACCGACGTCTCTTCTGCTCTACAGAAACAATAATCAACGGCATGCTAGAATTATCTTGCCAGGCATCTGGGGTTATATCATCAATATAATGATATTACTTGATATTTTCTGCAACAGTAAACTCTCTGGGCATCTAGTTAAATTGTTACAATAAGTATCTTGAACATGGGTTATAGGGACTTGAAATATTTCTGGAATATTACAAATATTACCGAGAATATTACTGTACTTGAAAAAAACATGCAAGGAATTTTTTGCATTTCACCCTTCATGATTATTTGAAATATATCGTCCGTTTTTTTATAAAAATTATTCGTAGACGTAGCGTACAGAACGACTAATAGTCTGAGTAAATTTATTAAAAAAAATAAAGACAAAACTTCGGTGTTGGATAAATCAGGAGTATATAAGCTGGCTTGTAGCTATTTCCCAAAACTGTATATAGGCTAAACAGGGAGAACGTTTTTCCCAAAGAATTAAAGATCATATATGTAGTTTCTTGACTAGAAAGATCAATTCCTCATTTGCAAATCACCTTTTAGCAGAAGGACACGAGTTCAAGCATGAATACGACGTATTACATTTAGAAGAGAAAATTTTGAAACTCAATCTTCTAGAATGTCTAGAAATAAATACATTCAAGAATTCGGGTATTTTACTAAATGACCAAATGTAATTAAATAACTCCCTGTTACTAAATATTTTTTCAAATGTGGAAAATGGTGGTAAATAAGCTCAGGTCATTCATTAAACTCATTACAAACCCCCTGGTATTCATAGAACATTAAATGGTTGGACAAAACTAAGGTACTTGAAATTGAAATTCTTCAAATTGTAAAGTTAGATATATTAAGCATTTAATATGCAGAATTTAGTTAGCAAAGACACGCCCAACGAAGCCATTGTATGGCGAAACACATGTTACGGTTTTGCGAAACTGTTTAGCGAAATATATTTGAAAATGAGATATACATTTTCTATTTATCAATAACACATGTTGAAACTAACGAAAGTAAAAGTTGAAGAATGAAGGATCGATCTGCATTAGAAAAAATAAACATTTCACACATATATTTTATAAAATTCTTTTATATTCTCGATAATTCAATATTAACCTCATCAACTTCATACTATTAGTTTTTGGGAAAGAAAGGTTTTTGGCTTTCTATCATTTAATTAATTGGCTTTGTATTAATGAATATTGTAAAACATTCATAAAGTGACAATTATATTTAACGCTTCCATGAAAAATTATTGAAATCTTTATATGTACCGAAATGATGACATCCCTGAGTGTTAAATTGGTATTGCTTTGTTCATGATATCACTGAACCACAAATTTGCTTCCATGAAAGCTCTTTAATAGAGTTACACTTAAATTTGATTAGCGAACCCAACCCATAATCAGAGGGATTCTTCAAAATGGCTTTGAATATAGTTGAAAGTCATAATTTTACGTTTGATGTTTCGAAATTGACATTTTTCTTTTAGTTCTTTGGGGGTGTCTGAAATTGGGAGCTGTTAATAGATACTCCATATTCAATATTCACTATAGACATCGGTTCCAGTATTTTTTTGGTTTAAAGAATCATAACCACAACCATCTGCTCACAATATATCTATTATCGATTTTGGAAACGCAATTGGATACCTATCTCTAACCCTTCACATTGCCACACAGTGTAATCGAAAATTTGATGTACATAAAAAGATAATCTATGTCAATATGACAGTTTTGAAAATGTGCACGACCATAACCCTAGGCATAGAAATGATTTTAGTACAAACTATTGCCGCTTAGAAATATGTCAAAATGGACAAAATTTTCGAGATGTGATATTTTACAATAAATAACAACACAAGGACTAAATATTTTTTAATAAAAAACGCTCTCTTTAGCACTGAAAAATTCCTGCACTGTGATATAAGTTCTTTCCCCATATAAACATTTGTTTTTGAATGTGCAGGGCGATATAACTCAGGCGTACTGTGTGAAATATAAATATTTTTTATAAAAAAACCTTATTCTTTGAATTATAAGCATCTTTGGTTTATGTAAATATTCCTGACATGCTAATTTTATTAATATGTATGTATTGACTTGTGTAAATACTGATATAAAACACCAATGAATATGTCTGTCATATAATTGGCAACCTATGACACCTTTCAATAATTATATATTTTTGGATTTCAATATCAATCAACTCCACCCCTCAATATTTTTGATATCATTTGATCACATTCTATGGTATAGATTAAATCCCAAGAAATCGAGTGCAGCTGAAAAAAATTATAAGCACCCATTCGGTTTTTATTAAGTACCTACTCACTTCAAATAAAAGGGGCCGGTGTTTCTTTCGAAAACAAAATATTTACGTTCATTAGCTCATGATACACATTCCAGTAAACAAGACCGATAATCTTGTGCTTTGATAGTTTCGTTCACTTTGTGCTTTTCGGTGCCTTTGTCTACGTAATAAATTCAACCAGACTACCGCATGTTCACGAACATATTAATACTTTTCATTGCTTGTTTCTCTTAGATAACCAGCTTGTTTTATGTGTATTCTCGGATCAAATATTCTTCAGGTATTCAAAATATTATCATTAGGCGCAGGTGTTTTTTTACATGGTTTCCTTCTGATTTAGATGAAAAAATTATCTTATTTATGCATGGCAGGTTCGAGTTCGACGTGGACACACTGCTTTAATTGGTCAACTTAGAGAATATTTAAATAATTACTTTCGATGAATAGATAAATAGATGAACTATAAAGAATGCACTTTAATGAGGCAAACGTTTTGATAAATTAAAGCTATTATTAGTAATTGACCTTATGCGATAATGGTGCTAGTTTTTGAATATTGATATAGTTATGATGTACTGTTTGGAACCTTTGGTGTAGTAATGAATATTACTGGAGTTTTTTCTCCAACACCAAATCGTTATTTTTATACCTCGACACATGTTTCGATCACCAAGTGATCATCTTCAAGAGGTTTTATCTTATTTGGTGTTGGGGAAAAAACGCCAGTAATATTCATTGATATAGTTATTTATGTAACAAGTCCAGAAAATAATGTTTTTTGGACGAGTAGACAAAATTTTGGACGAGATTTTGGTCGTGTTGCGTATACAATTTTTTCGGCAACTGTGTAAGTGTGAAATAACGAATAAATGTGACACATGTATCATTATATTTCTTTGTAACTATAAAAAAATTCGAGCAGAAGTTAAGTACTAACTGAAATATTCTCATCCTTTTTGTTATCGACCTTGTTTCGGTATTTGTTACCTTCTACCATCTGAAAAATATAAAAATTATAATGGAGAACTTTACACAAATGTCGAAGAGCAAACTTTTCAGTTTACCCCGATAAGTTACTGCATAAAAATCAAAGTATTTTTCACAAAAAAAATCTTCTAGTCATCAGTAACTTGTCGTATTTAACAATTTTGCCTATAAAAAATTGTTAAGAAATAATATAATACTTACCACAATACAATACTTCTTCGACAGATGTCAAAGGAGTAAAGAAATAAATAATCAGAAAGGAATAACTGCCAATATATTAGATTTTTTTTGTCTATTTCTGAAGATGGAGGCAGATTTTGGCCTCCAAAACGTTAAGATAAGTATTGTATTATTTCTTAACAATTTTTTATAGGCAAAATTGTTAAATACGACAAGTGACTGATAAATAGAAGATTATTATTTGTGAAAAATACTATGATTTTTACGCAGCAACTTATCGGAGTAAACTGAAAAGTTTGCGTTTCTACACTTGTATTGTATGTATTGTATTGAATGCCTTTTGCTGAAGTCAGAACAAGAAAGTGAAGTTTCTGTTTCACATTGATTGTTTATCTGATAATTTTTGAATGGTCTTGGCAATTTAAATTTTGTTCGTAGGTAAATTGTCTATATAATCTTCAGTGACATTGGTAGACTTCCAGCCTCACTGGCTCTTCAAATTTGCGATGTTTTCACCATTATCTGACCCAATTTTCTGGCCCAATTACAACAAAAGTTTTCCAAATATGTGTTTTGGAATCTGGTATTTTCAATGGACATGTCTTCCTTACATGAAAATTAAGCTATTTAAGTTGATCTTTTTATATCCTACAATCGTAATATCTTGTTGAAACTTCCTTCAGTATTATATATGTTTCATTTGCTTCCCTAATGGGGAACATTAGGGACATGCGTCCTTTCAAGAAATGGAAAAACATTTGAGAAACTGGCTGTGGCTGCTGGGTTCCATCCAGAAAATATCCATCCTCCTGATTGGATACGCTAACATCACTTCCAACCTTGATAGTCTGGAACGTCAAAGAAAGGTTGGAGGATTTGTCTCTCTTCCATAGATACTTTCACGGAAAGTGTTATATAAAATGAGCTTCCTGAGAACGTTTTTCCAAATGCATTTATTCTCCAGTGATTCAAATCCAATGGGAATCGCTACTTCCGCACAAGCACCGCTCTTAGAGCGTCTTGAGGATTTTCCTGAAGTGCTTGTGGTATGTCCTTGAAAAAAAATGTTAACTTTACTTATCCAGTCAAAAAGATTATCTCCAACGGAAATATTCAGAGAAAAATTGAATGTTGCCATTGACTTTTTTTTAGAAGGATTAGATATGAGCAATTGAGCAGCACACAATGTGGCTCCTTCTCGTTATAATCGATATGCACTTTCGAATCACAGTGGGGCTACTGTCAACGGGCATTACACAACATAGCTATGTCTGCCCTAGTGCAGACACCCTTATAGTGGCACGTGGTATAAATAAATACAACGATTCACACGTGTCCCCAACTTCACCAAAATCGTTTGTGAGTTAGGAGACAAATGTCCTCTCTTATGAGCAGGAGGAAACGAAGCAGCACCTTTGAGGTGATTTTTTCTTCTTCTTTTTTTATGAACTAAATTCTGTGAATTGATTTGTATTTCATATTTATATCATGTCTCATAATTTCACACATTTCCCGGATTTATTAAAATTGCCAACAAAATCAAAATCAGTTATTTAATTGCCTAAAAAAATCTTTATAAATCAACGTCACCATTCATCAACCTAGAAAACAAGAAACCCAACTATGGGAGTGTTAATAGTCGTTTCGGTAATTTCACAGTATAAAAACTAATCTCTCCTACAAGATGATTAATAAACGTACTTCATCAAGAAAAAGCCATCGTCGCATTTACCATTCCCACGTACTTATTTTCCCAAATCGAATTTACATAAGAGCAGATTGTTGTTCAATCACGTACGATTCGTTAGCTAAATGATCGAAAGTAAAAGTGACACCTTACAGAACAGGTTTTCTGGAAGAGCTTTGTGCTACTAGACGTTTCTATACATCGCAAATTCAATACGAAAAGATTAATGCTTTAACCGATGTGCGATAATAAGCTTGTGCAACCTGCTGGATTCATATATTTGAACCCTCCCAGGCTTTCCAATCAGTAGCGGCCGTTTGTGTAGATTTATATCGGATTTTTACCGAACCCCCCTCATACATTAACGCTGAGGGTATCTGTACGTGGCTATCAGATGCGTTTCAGTAGGCGATTGAGCAAAAAACTGAATTGTCTTCAAAATGATGATTTGATCCGTCTTCGTCTCCGTCTTCAGAACTGCATGAATTCAAGGATATTCGGAGTCTTTCTTTCGCTGGTTCCCTGCATTTCTAAATTTCCTCGGCAGATGTCAAAGAAGTTTTGAAATGTGAAATATGCTAGTGCTGTTGATTGACTTCTGAACATTCGATGTTCAGAAGCTATTAAATACACTTATATTCACAAATGAGAATATACGTCGATTCTTTGAGTTTGTCTCTTAGAGTGGGATTCTCTGGCAATTATTCTTGTCTTATTCCATTCAACCCGATGTTCACCGTCTGATTTGAAAATGTATTTTGACAGTTCCGATCCTGTTAATTGTCTTTATCTAATGTAATCTCGATGATCATTCTGACGCACTTTCAATGTTCTTGAAGATTAACCAATATAACTTTTACCACAAGAACAAGATATCTTCAACATGCAATTTATTTGTTCTTTGTTTTTGTACGTGTGTGTATTCATCTCAGCGTATTTCTTGATTTGAAAGGAGTTTTAATATCATATCTATTTCCAATTCGTCTTATTTTTCCATATATTCCTGTATCATAAGGTAAACGTTAGTGTGACAAATTTTTGTGTTAGTGAAGTTGTTAGTGCGATCATTTGGTTTTAAATTTTATTTTTTATTGCATTTGTTGTTCTCTTTCAGAACAAATTTTATCGATGCTACTTTTTTTGTTTAAATTTTTATCTGTATTGCAAACTTACATGGTGATTTGATAAGCACTGGGGAATTTAGTATTTTGTCTTTTTAATATTTTGTTTGGTGACTGAACTCGGTGAAAGTTGAAATTTTTCTCCATATAGTCGCATCATTGAAGTCTTTTCTTCGAACGGCTGCAAAAACAGCTGTTTTTTACATACTTTTTTTATAATAAAACAATATATAGCCAATGTTACCAAAGTTGTTCTTGATTGATGTAATAATGATGTACTTGAAGCATCTGAGAGAAATCGAAGATATACAGGGTGTTTATTAAACATGCGGCAAAAATTTAAGGGACAATTCCTTGGACTATTCTAAGGATATTTTGTCCTTTGACAATTTTTGATAGGGCGCTTTGTTTCGAAGATACAGAGCGAAAATAATTTCAACAATAACAATTTATTACCAAAAATTACATGTAATGTTTCTTAATCCACAAGAACTGTTGAAAATGACTACCCCTTGCTCGGATGTAAGAATCCAATCTTCTCCTTATCGAACTCTTTCAAAAACACCAGGATAATTTCCTATTGCGTTACACCCAGAAAATTTTAAGTCTGCAGCCATTGTAGTAATCGGAATGTTGTTGATAGGTACCAACGGAATTATTAGAATTTTTATTACTTGATAAGTCTAGTATAGTACATACGCTATATTTTGGCTATATGTTAATAATTATAAAATTAACAAAAAAATTGTTATTGTCGAAATTCTTTTTCGCACCGTATCTTCGAAACAAAGCGCCATATCAAAAATCATCGCAGGACGAAATATTCTTATACTATAGTCGAAAAAAAAAGGATAATGGCTGAAAAATTACCCGATAGATGAAACTTTAATGAGTCGTTAAAGAATGATGACAGAAAGCTTACCTAGTGATGGCCATACCTGCTACCAGGGACGGTTTTTGAAAAAACTCAAAAATGTATTCAACAAAAAATGTAGAGGACATCATTATCTACAATTAATGTCATTGGTGAAGTTTTGTACAACAAAAAATGTGCGCAGTAGGTGGCGCTAAAGCGCCAAAAAAAGTGTTTTTCCACTTTTTTGTCCTATAATTCCCATTTTTCAGCTATACGATCCAAATAGAAAAATTGTTCCTTTCAATTTCATAAACAACTTTCACTTTAAATTTCTTTTCATACAACTTACCGTTTCAGAGCTGCAGCTTATTGAAGTGAAAATTTCACTATTACGCTTCCACAAACTATGAGGATAGCCAAAGAGCAGATAATAGATGTATTTGTATTCTTTTAAATCAAGAAGTAATAATCTATATTGTTTATAACATATAACTAGTGAAAATTACTATCAATATTAGGCCTATATAGATACCTTTTCATTAAATTTTTATGAATTGAGCGGAATGATTACTTGTAAAATAAGTTGTAAAATAGTTGTAAAAGTATTTTTATTTTGATATAAAAAACAATTTAGTATTTAGTTGGAAACGTTAAAAGTTAAAATGATTTTATTAATTTTTTGCGAAATTTGGATTAGGTCGATAAATTAATTAAATTGGTGTCATATATATACATTATTACTAAATACACTAACATTTCTTTTATAATGTACATGTTTTAATTTCATAATAATTAAGTAACACTAAGGTTTCACTCGATTACAATAAAAAACAATTTGCAACAAGGGTTGCAAAGTTTTGCTGTCTCTACTCTCCGAAACTCACATAGCAACTGAAAAATGTGCGTTTCTTGAAGAATGGGTCCCTTTTGTTCAAACAAAGCCAACGTTGCCGGAAAAAGTGACAATAGGACCGACAAACTTACCGTTAGCACCACTGCGCTGTTAAGGCAGCGCAATATTGCACTATATCTTTGAAAGGGTAAGTTGTATAAAAAAAAGTTAAGATAAAAGTAGTTCATAAAATTAAAAGGAACATTTTTTCCATTTGGATCGTACCTAAAAAATTAAAATTTCACTTTAGCGCCACAACATAGCATCAATGACATTGAGTGTAGATAACGATGCCCTGTAAGTTTTTCGTTGCATAAATTTTTCTGTAAAATGCATAGTTTTCGAGAAAAATGCATTTTAAAATATTTTTGAGTTTTTTCAAAAACCGTCACAGGTTGCCGGTGGCCATCGCTAGTTTAGCTTCCATTCATTCTAACGACTTATCAAGTTTCATCCATCGGGTAATTTTTCAGCCATTATTTGACAGATTGACTGTACTATTAGAATAGTTCAAGGAACAAATTTTTTCAATACAGTAGTTTACATTTAATACAATAATACAATACATTATGTAAAGAGTTCAGGATCTTTCAAGTATTACTTTGTAGTCAATTTTGAAGTAAAACAATCTAATGAATTTACATTTCTCTATCGATTCATGGGACAGAGTTTTTAAAGAACGTCTATGAATGATCCGATCTTATCAACCCAGTTTCATAATGCAAATATTTATTACCAAATTTCGAATTGCCTCATTTGTTCAACCTTCGTAAATATTACTTGTGCACATTCGATTAAACAAAAAAATTCGTTATACTTCGTTATATATAAAAGTTCGTTAATCAGATGAACTTTACGAGAAATATTTGTTTATTTCTGTTGCCCCGATCACGATTTCACTTGTACACGAGCACAGCAGTCAGGATTTGAATATTAATTATTCTGATTGATAGCCTCATAACTCGGATCTGGTTGAACAAAAGAGCGATTTTCTAATTTCTAATCAAGTATTGTTGCAACTGATGAACTCATTTTTATTCTCTTATGTAATCCCTTATCCGACTTGAATCATTTGAATAATAATTTCTTTTATGCTCTGCGATTTTTAGTTGAAGGTGGCGAGTTCCGTAATATACGGGGTGATGGCAATAAGAGGTCCGTAGTAGTTTTTGTTGAGAGACACGTTATAATGCTCTCACAGTAACTGTATAAAAGCTTTCATAAATTACGCTCAATATGAAAAAACTTTTTAGTTTGGAGGTGCACGGCATCCAAGATTTTCAGTGTCACGATCTTCGTTCGGGTTTGAAGGCCGTCGTAGTTTGGAACTGTATCCTAACGTTTCGCCAGAACGAGTGGCTGGCTTCTTCAGAGGTCTATTCATCCAGGTGGTTCACCGATGATTAGTTATTTCTAGTTCGTAAAGTGTATTTATGTTGGCATAGGTAGCCCGCCTTTCTAGTTGGTGCATTGCAGCGGCGGATCGTCAGAGGAGGCAAGGGTGACTTAGTCTCCTCATAAAATTTGAGGCTATTCATCGCAATAAATTAAAAGATATTGACAAATAATTCTGATTATTTTTTTCTAAAAATGCTTGGCCATCATTACTTTACCATTAATTTTTAATTT
>WOGN01008050.1:1062-11501 GCA_015342105.1 Leptinotarsa texana | reverse complement strand
AGGACAGGATGGACGATGACCTAGGAGGACAACTCCTCGGGAGGATGTACAATGGGTCACATGTGGCCTAAGTGCGTGGGCTTACACTCACCCTCCCAACTCTGCAGATACAAAATGTAATTAATCTGAGGCCGGCCCTGACCGTTATCTCAGACACCAAACATATGACTCATCGCGAAACGCAACGACAATTCTAGATGAGTGTCGAAATGACGAGAAGAGATCTGCAGTGATCGTTGCCACTATATAAGCCGGCCTTCCGTCTCTAGAGGGGACGGAAGGACCGAATCGTGTGGTTAACAAACTGTGAACATAAATTAAGCGTTAGTTACTGAGTGTTGTATATAACTCAATTGTGATAGTGAAATATTGTTAAAAATAAATTTGTTAAAGACAGTTACAGTTCGTTACAATAACTTTAATTAATAAATAATCAACCCCACTGAACATTGCATGAAAAAATTAAAAATATTGGTGAAAATTATGAAGCGTTCCGTATTGTGAAGTTCCTAGGTTCGGCGATGTATACTCAGGAGGAGATAGTACTGGAGTAGCTGGAGGTTATACTGGAGTAGCGGGAGATAGTACTGGAGTAGCAGGAGATAGTAGTGGAGTATTTGAACTGGATGAAGAATAACCCACATTTGAAGTCAGATTAGTTTGCTAGGGGTCTAATGCGCTTATTAAAATCGTTTGAAATTCATTTCGGACGCACAGTTTCTGAAGCGGTTGCAGTTTTTGAAAGTATGATAATAAAGACTTGAAGAAGTGTAAATCCTCATCCCCCTTTTTCAGTTCATTTTGTAACAACAATGTATTTTCCGATTCAGTCCTCCATAATTCAGTCTCAAATGTAGACCTACCGAAGATTGTTTTTGTGGGATAATTTTTTTTTTTTCGTAGAAGTGGGAGGCACAGCAAACATACTTTCATTTCTTAAAATTTCTGGTTCGACGGGCTCAGACTGAGACAATGTAGTATGTTCAGGTTCATCGGTAATTTGCGTTTCATCTTCACTCCCGTCGGTATTTTGAGTCGAGTTTTGAATATTGTCATTCACTTGGCTTGATAAATCCACTCTGTCCTGTAAATTACTCTCAGTGTTCCTGGGACGAAGAACGTCTTTCAAAAACAACATCTGATATAATAGCTCCATTTCCCTGTATATTCAGAGGCAGACTCTTGTGGCGCTCCCGATTTTCCGTTTGGAACTTTATTTAGTTCCTTTTTGAAGTTATCCCTCAAATTTTTCTAATTATTTTTGCTTCTTCTTCTGAAAAAAAAAAGAAATATTGGAATAGTAATAGCACTATTATTATTTTAATATTTATTATATTAAGTTATTATTTAATTACATCATTTAAGAGGTATACATGGTCATAATCTATTAATTTTTTTCTTTCAGGTATCTGGCTACTGGAGTATCATTTAGGCAACTAGCTTTTACTTTCCATATTTCAAAGACTGCTGTATCGGCTATAGTTATAGAAATTTGTGAAGCTATATGGAATACCTTGAACAAGAAGTACCAGATGTGAAAAGTTTCGAGAATATCGCCGCAGAATTTTACAATAAATGGGATTTTCCTCACTGTGTTGGAAGTGTAGACGGAAAACACATAAGAATAAAAAGCCCATCCAAATCTGGTAGTATGTTTTACAACTACAAGCAGTTTTTCTCTATAATACTTTTGGCAGTGACGGATGCCAAGTACAGGTTTTTGTTAGTAGATGTAGAAGCTTATAGTGAAGATAGTGATGAAGGAGTATTATCAAATTCATCATTATATAAAAATCTTGAATCAGGTACTTTAAAACTACCGGTCAAAAGAAAATTGCCAAATTCTGAGCTCAAAGCACCTTTCGTTTTTGTTGGTGATGAAGCATTTCCCCTGCGGCCTTATCTAATGCGACCATTTCCTAGAAGTCAGCTAACGACAAATACCCAAAAATCATATTACCGCCTGTCTAGGGCTCGGATGGTTGTAGAATGCTCATTCGGTAACATGTCTGCTAAGTTTCGTATTTTACTGAAGGCTATCGAAACAAAAGTTGAAAATGCTGTACATATTGTGAAGGCCATAACTAAGTTGCATAATGTTATAATAGACATCGAAGGAAACACAAACGCATCAACTGACAATACAGATTACGTTCCTACAATGATAAACATACGACATTCCAGAAGTAATAACCATCCATCTGCAGTTCACATAAGAAATACATTTTCTCAATACTTCAGCGCAGAAAAGTAATATTTTAGTATACCGTATGATTTAGTTATTGAATTACGTAGCAATATACTTTTGTTTGATATATACCATACCAGTTTGATTATTATGTTTCCTTATATTATAATTTCGTAAATACTGTTGGGTTTCATTGCAAATACTATACAGGGTGATTTACAATGGAGGAACACATGAGTCATGTTTGTGGGAAAGGTCCACCACTCCTGATCCACTGTCAACCACCCTGTATGTATAAATAGGTACGAGATACCTATTCATTTGAATAATTATTTAAAAGTAAAATTATTATATTTTAAATATACTCACTTGACAATCCAGTACAATCGGCTACTGCATCCCAAGCTTTGTCTATTACCAACCGGTTTCTATAATGTTTGTTGAATTCATTCCAAAGAACAGGTCTCTTCTGCACTTCGGAAATCAACTGATCCATATATTAAAGCCGCCCGTGTCGGTCCGCTCGCGTGAGAAATCAAACTGATTTGATTTTCTAGCGCAATAAAGCGAGCGGGAGTGGGCTCCCGCCCGCAACGCACGTTGAACGTTTTCAATCAGGCCATCGCCATATGTTCAAACATATTTGTTTTTCTACCCGCTCGCCCGCGTTACTCGTCTCACCCGTAACGCCCGGATTCTCCGTTCAATTAGGACATGGCGTAAATATATAATATCCCTCCGATTATCAACTAAACCAACCGCCACTGTTTTATGGTCCAACTTACTTCAAATGTAAACAAATTCTCCATAACCTCTCATTACCCCTTAGGCCAATAAGTTGTACAGAAAAGGATAGTTCGATACTCGTTTCAAAATACATGTATTGTATTAGTATAGGCATGGCACTCTATGTCTTATTATTAATTTTAGGTGCAAGTAATAATTTCGCAGCTTTATTTTATACATCCTTACAACATATTTGATAACAAAAAAATTCAGCACTGTATAAACTATAACGATCAAAATAAAGCAAAAATTGACAACTGACGTAACATAACGTCAAATTCCGTTTCAAAACCTATCTTACGCTAAATCATTTTCTGCCGCTCAAGTATTGAAAACGTATTCATATCTGATTCAAATACATTAATTCTGCCATTGAAACGATGACGTCACAGCAACTGTGATTTGAAGCTTATTCATGTTGATTTAAAACACATCATGAATACATTTCAAATCACAGTTGAATGTATGTATTTGGATCAGATACGAATACGTTTTGAATACATGAGCGCCAGAAAACGCCTCAGGTTTCTGGATGCCTTCTAAAGCTTGGAAATCAAAAAGTGCGGAATGAATTCTATGAATAGCGATAAAGGTCCTATTTCGAAGAGTCCTTTGTTTGGTCTTATACGTAATATTTCTAAATATTGGCCGCAGTGGTAGTGCGCCCGATTCACGAACAGAAACAGGACAGAACATATTTTTTTCGAATGTCCAATCAGAACTGTACCAAAAGTGGATATGTATCGAATGTTCGTAGAAAATGGTCCCCCCTTAACTTCTTAACAATTATAAGAAATATAAATCTAAAAATATTTGAATAGCAATTTCTTAGCATATAATAATATAGAACTTCAGTGCAAAAAAAGATAGAGAGAAGAGAATAGAGGAAAACAAATTGTATCAAAAGTAATAATTTGAACATTTAGAATGATTTAAAAAATATACATATTATATAGTAATCCTATCTTTAACATTTTCCATCCTGGGTTCTTTTCATGAAGAGAAGATTGACGAATAGAGAAATAGCAAATTAACAAGAAAAAAATGAGTACAATATTATCTGAAACAAGACTCTTGTACTCCCCCGATAAAGTTTTTGTTATGGTTGGGTGAGACCAAAACTAAGAAGAAGAACCCAAATTAACCAATAACCTATTCTTGTAAGATAAATCGTAAATTTGAGATATATCTTATTCCAGATTTAAGTCCGAATATTTGTGATATAAATGGATATTTTTGGATTCCAGTTTGAAGTTTGATGTAGATGACTGAGAGGAGACAAGATTTAAGATTTCAACAGTGAATTATTTATCAACACCGAAATGGATCCTTCAACCGAAATCAGGAAATTAGGACCCAAAGATGTTACTATGTTATCTTCGATTCTGGATCAGAATGACCAGTGGAGATGTTTGATGAGTATTATTCCAGAATTTCTTCAACGGAATGACTACAGATGTGATATTTCGGATAACAATCCTCCGAAATATGATTCTGAGCATTTCAGGTAAGTAAATCAGAACTAATTATCAAAATAGCAAATATTAAAGATGGATTAATGCACCAGTCTTAAGTTGTAAGCCGAAAATTTCACGTCACATTAAAGACACTCAAAGAACATGACTAGTGCATGAATGTTTTCACTATTCCACTGAAGGTCAAGATGGATTTATACAGTATCAACTTTCATATTCACATTTTCTTAAGCTCTTACATCTCGTCTTAATCGACCCTCGTTGTTTTCACCATAAAACAGAAATTTTTCAGTCAATTACCCCACTTCTGACAACAAATGTTACGTTTTCCCCGTGGGTTCACCAATAATTGACTACACTGAATAATCAAACTTAACTTTATTTCACTTGAAATACAACAAACAATTCAACTAAAAATTTCAACTATTATTTGAATCTCTATCGCCTTACTAGATCACTTCGCGTACCGCACTGTAACGTCCACTTCACTGTGTACTTGACTGCACGAATATGCTTGCAGCCAGCGTTTAGATATCGCAATGGAACATCGTAGAATTTTCGCCGAAGTTCTTTGCTGCTTCTCGAGGGACGGGGAACAGTGGACATTCCCGCACTCTTAGCTACGTCAAGTTTGGTTTATGGTTACCAGTGACGACCAGCGGTATTTCCTTTCGGGCATGATTTACAACAATATTTCTATCATAACTTCAACTGTCATATCTTGTTTCCGGCCACTTGGTGACCACCACCCTTAGAAAATGATTAGGGATAGTACTAAGTGTGACACATTATTCAAAAATATAATTTTATTTGGAATTCATTCATGTGACTTGTTCACCATCTAATTTGATTTTATTTGTTCAAATTATCTTTCACATTCATTCATTTGAAATACACAATAGTTGTCTTAACTGTAAGACTGCACCAAAATGAAAAATTATATAGTGAACAGTCACATGGATGAATTGCTTAGGAAATTAGGCTTTTAATGATTTGTCACACTTAGAACTTTCCTTATTCAAATTATTTGGGCGATGGTCACCTAGGGGGAGGAGGAGATATGACTTGAAAGATGTCCCCTTGAATTGAAGTAGACATGTTTTTGCATTTTTTTCTTAAAGATTGTGTCTTGAAGATGTTTTATTTGTTTCATTTTAGGTGCATCATACTGTATTTTTAATATTTGTATTAGGGTAGGTACAGACCAACCAACAAAATGTTGACAATTTGTTTGAAGGTGATTGACAATGTTTCATGATGAATTTCATTAGTTTGTACTTCCATATAAAATGATTTGAAATCCCTGAAAAAACTAATAAAAAGAAGAATTATAAATGAATAGCTGAAAATAACAATTATATTAAGGAAAAATAACCTGAAACGAAATAATAGTGAAATAAAATACAAGTAAAAATAGAACAATTGAACAAAAAATAAAAATGAAATAAAAAGTTACTTCACGATGTTTTGATTGTTAGTATCCACAAACCTCCTCGGGTGATGACCCAGTCATCACCCGATGACAATTTGTTGATGGATTCTAGCAACACATTTATTGGATAGAGCTTTTTGATACATGTTTTTAACAATGTTGTGTGTCTAAACAACGAAACACTGCCTGTCTAAACCAAATTCAGTTTTCACTTAAATTTGAAAGAGATTATTACTGGTGCAGCTGTTATAAAAAAAAACGTGGGGGCAGAGAGATATTTAAAAAATTATGGTGATAACTTCATTTCCTAACTAATTTCGAATGATGGTAGTTTTTCCGTAATTTTATCAGATAATGAATGCACAATTAATAAGATTGACAGTTAGTCTAGGATATTTACCAACAAGTGATTTGTTTACTAGTCTGATGTATTTGTTTAAAAGTTTTGAAGCAATCAATATCCTTGATTGTACCTGAATTGTATGAAATTTGAAATCAAAACCTGCAGTGTTGCTGAATATAGTCTTTTACTATAAACACTGTGCAATATTTTTCATCTCAAATTGAGAACATGATACAACAAACTTCTATGACGTCGTGCCACTTGATGTTGCCATGTGTCTCTTTAATATCTAGGTGATTGATAGGATACATGTTGGCAACACTTATTTAAACAAGTTGCCAATATTTGGTTGATTGGTTTCTATTCACCTTCATATCTTATGTGTTTGTTTTCTTTTCATATCATTGAATATTTTGAGTTTTTATGTTAACTACTTATTAATGTATCCAAATACTGAAAATTCATTTTTATATTGATTGTGATGTCTATTAGTTTCTGCATGTTTATATACATTTATAATTTTGATATAATTTGAAATATCAACTCATTATCGTTATTATTACATAAGTTGAATTTATGATTAGATCTGGTGCAAGAACTTCTATTTACTTTTTCAGATTTACATTTCATAGCTTAATAATTTCAGAATCCTCGATGAATTGAAAAAGGTGGGCAGAAAGTGTACTGAAGTGCTACTATCTGAGTGGGGTTGCTCAGGTAGAATTCGGCCAACAATTGGCCATCTGTTATACCTTTTGGTTAAGGCAAACCTTTTTAGAGCAGCAGATTACGTTGCAATCGATTTACTGCACCAAGAAAAACCAAAAAGACCCTGCAATGGCCCAGAAGCTCAAATTTCTCCAAATTTGTTGCAGAAAGAAACTAGTCATGACCAGAAATTTTCGACAGATAATCATACTGTCCGAAGCAAACACCAACGAATTCCGGAGATTATAATCACTGATGCTAATCAAGAAGGTACGTCATGTTTCAATATAAGTATTAAATTCATCCATAACATTGCAATGGGTGTCACGAAAAAGATGGGAGAAAACGCAATAAGCCCATGAGGCTGCATTGTTTTCCGGAGAAATGGACAAGTGAGTTAGCTCAAAAGTAGTAGAAAAAATGGTTCATTCCTGAAAAATTCTCATATTTCTCATTTCTCATTCACAAGTCAAATTATATTTACCCTCTGAGAACATCTGTAGCATTCTGACATGGAGTTATCAGGTCAGTATGCATCCCAGAAAGGTAAATCAAAATTCAATGAATCTTGAAATCTATCGGTAGTACAAATCTGGTTGACATTTTCTCAACATTTTGCAGACAAGAGTACAAGTCTTGAGGAGTAAAAAGATTAAAATAATGAAACATGAGATCATCTCTCAATTTAGTAATAGGAAAAGTTGAAACTGAAGCACCAATTTAAATTCACAAGAATTAATAGAACTCCTTTACAGTACATTGATTAGTTTTGGAATAGTTGTTACCGATTTGTTGATTGGCACTCTTTTATACAGTATTACTATTAGTACACTACAGTAGATTATGAGTACTCAGGCATTCTGCTTCTTCTGAATTTATCTACTTTGGAGCCCCGCCGAGCTGAAATCGATCTAAGACTTCTTCTTATATTTAAAAATGGTGTCCATTTGTAACACAAATGATTATAACTTCAATGTAAATTCAAGAAGAACCAGAGTGTCAGAGTTGTTTGAAGTTCCTTACCATTCTACTAGCTATGACTTAAATGAAACCATCACTAGAATGCTTAGGTTAGCAAATAAGAATAGCAGCTATATTGATTTGTTTGACTCATCCTTGTACTCTTTTAAAAATCAGGTTAAACGTATTGACCTACCATGAAGAAACTGCGGATTATTATTAATAATTAATTGATATTTGTTTTTCGATATTCTAATTTATTATTCAATTGTTTATTTTTTCAATCACACTATTGATATGTTCATTGCATAATGGCAAGTCCGTAAATAAATAAATAAATTTAAATACTGAATTAAAACATGTTTTATAAAAGAGCGGATATTCGAAAATAGTGCATGGTCTTTTCACAAAAAATATAAAAACTATTTTCTAAGATATTTCCATCAACTTCCAGGGATTTATCAACCCTCTTCATCAAACCGTTATTTACAATAAAACTGATTTCATGGGCATTTATGGTAATGGATGAAATTTTCTATTTATCATTTACGAGTTTAATACAAAAGGAATGCTATGGAAACAAATAAATATAGTTATTGATTTACTGATGTTGTCATTTGTATAAGTGTATTTTATGAATTTGTGAACAAAATATTCCGTTAAGGTTATACTAACGAAGGTATTTTAAATTTGATTATGATCTATGGTGAATGTAATCGAATTATTGACCGGACATGCCGAAAGGTATCCGGAAAAACTCAAACCAAATCACAATATGATATAAATACCCCTAAGAGCTATTTTATAGTGAAACCCGTGTTACAGTTTATGAATCAGTCCAGCGAAAATTTAAGGTAACTTACTTCATTCTCCTGGCTCTTCCGAACTTCGTTTTGCTCCTATTGGTCATGGTACTAGTTGTGCTGCTGACTGTTTCACTAGGTTCCAAACTGCCAGCTCTTGGTGTTACATAGCCTCCTCCCTCTACGGCTATCGGTATTATATACTCTCTAGGTGACTTTTTAATGGGTTCTCCTGTTGAACCTACAGTTTCAGTATCAGAATCTTGAGTTGACTGCCTTGAAAGGGAAGTTCTAAAAAAAGGAAAGTTAGTATATGTGCCTTTGAAAGACATCACGCGTTTACTTCTGGGAACTATCCGATCTTTGAGATTGGAAAAACCTTGCCACTGGAGGTTTAGATGGGGGTGACTGCACATTGTCCTCGGTTTCCTCTTCTTTTTCAAATGAAATTGGTATAATTCTTTCTTTAGACCGGCCCTTTACTACACTATGTTGCTCTATCGAGGTTGATCTGGAATAAATCGATATCTTAATGTAACCGGTTGGGTTTAATATGTATGAAACACAAACTGTTGTTGTGATGAGAAAATTAAGTACAGTAGACCGTCAATAATCCTAACGTCAAAAATTCGAACGCCCACTTTAAACATGTGATGTTACTTTGCACGGCGCATTGAGGAGACAATGACCTTGGGAGAGTGTCTGGAACTGCCCTTTCCTCCTTCCACCAGAGGGCTAGTCTGTTTTTAGCCCTGTAGGTGTGAAAGAACAGTCGTGGTTGTGTGTTGCGGTTCGTAATGCGTACATAATTTGTATTTTAATTACTATGTGTGCCTCCTACAGTGCCACAGTAATCATGGATACTGAAGAGGAAAGATAAATTTCTAACTATAGATAGAAACCAAACTCGAAATATTAAATCGACTTGAAAGAGGTGAATGTGGCTCGCCTTTTTCAAAACATTAAAAAGAAAAAAGGTAACATTCTGACTTATGCTTCCAAGTTAGATTCAAATGATCGCCTTTTTCAAAACATTAAAAAATTTTAAAAAAGGATGGAATAAATTCTGACCAGAATATAAACGATCAGATGATGACACCGAAGAAAATCAGTCTGAAACGCTTGAGAGTGTGAGAAGTGGTCACGTTATGCCAGTCAATTCCAGGCTTTCAAGAATGCGACGATGATCTCGATGAAAATGACATTGGCTACGAAATCCTTAATGATAATGACATCGTAACTCGTTCAATGCAAGAGCCAGAAAACCAAGAAAGCAGTGACAGCGAAGAAAATACAGCAGACGAAGCAGTACCTTCACATTCTAAAGCTGTTACGTCATTAGAGACAGTGATGTTTTGATACAAAGTGCAGCCCGAATGCAGTCAAGCTCAGTTCCTGCTATTTAAGCGAATGAAGGATTTGGCCGGCAGATAACTAGTTTCGAAACTCATACAGCCCAGAATTAGCAAGTTTTTCATAAAAAATATTGTAGTGTTTTCGTCATGTTGTGTTTATTTTTTGTGTATTTAAATATAATGTAACGAATGTGAAGCCACACCTGGCCGATATGTTGGCCAGAGAACAAACACATGACATCACCGCAATAGTGGAAATAAATTAAGCATTAGTTGCTAGTGTTGTATATAAAATAGTTTATGATAGTGAAATATTGTTGAAAATAAATTTGTTTAAGACAGTTAATTCTTTAATTCGTTACAAGTGGTGTCAGAAGTGGGATTTTTAA
>WOGN01008049.1:0-11126 GCA_015342105.1 Leptinotarsa texana | reverse complement strand
AAATTCGTTGTACTGAAGCATGTGATACACCTATATCTTTTTCTGACTGCGAATAGAAGTTTCTGGATATGCATAAAAATTATTTTTGTACAACTGTTATTGAAAATCTCTTTGATAGAAACATTTCAATCAGAACACCTACCAAAAAATCATTTAGAAAAGTTCACACATGCAGTTCGTGCTATTGGTAATATTAAATCCCTGCGAAGTAACTAACGATGACGAAGTAGTAATCAATGATCCTCCTTAAAATAACGTGAATTCGCGTACTTTAGTTGTAACATATGCCTTGTAATCCAAAGATCGTGTGTTCAAATTCCATGGACCCTATAATTTTTTTTATTATCAGCATTAACGTTATATAAAAAAAAATTTATGATACATTTGTCAACAGTATTTTAATTTGCTTGTAAGTTTGCTCCACTTGCTGACGCTCGTTTTGCAATAATCCCCACTCACAAAATAAAATGTCACTTTCAACACTTGTAGGTAAAAGGTGAATAACTATTTTTCCACAAAAACGGCTTTATTAAGGAAACTTAACGATTTAGGTATAGGGACATGACATATTATCTTGAATCATTTTTCACCATCTTTCAATTTATCGAGTGATATACAGGGGGCTTCATTTGAAAAAATGAACTATCGACTACTTTCATGCACAATGGAAATAATAGTAATTTTAGCACGCCCTGTACGATATGGAGTCGATTTCTTGGTGGTATTTGAATATTTCAAGTTTGTCCAAACTTTCATCAAAATATCAACTTTTCATGAATTGAGAGTACCGATATACTCAATTTCAATTAAGGCTATGTTTTGGACCATATTTAGCACAATTTATTTTTTATCTCGAAAATAGATAGAGATAGGTATAGCACATTATAAACAAAGAAGTATTGAAATACAAGAGCGATTCTAAAAATGTATTAATATACGGGGTGTTCCATTTGAAAAAATATAATTGCTAGGACTTTTTGATAGAAGTGGCAAAGCCGCAATGCTGAAAATATTTCAGATCGATAGAACAGGTAAGGAACTGTGAAATTCTCAGAAAAATCATGCTTTGCGTTTTCCAGCAACGTCTAACCATCGACCGTGAATCACGCTGTATAAATATCAACTTATTGTTTGACTCTGACTATGTAGAGGAATGAAAAAATATTTTGAACAGTCAAGGATTCGTGTCGTATATAAACACTTTCACTCGTCCGGAAAGCAAAACGTGCATTGATCATTTTTTTGTCAAAAACTCTATTTCTGAAATGAAATCATTTGTATTTAAAAAAAACATAACGGACAATTTTCCAATAGGACTAACCATAGACTACGATTGTAAACGTGCAAATCCTTCATTTATTAGATTGAAAAAAATTACCAACTATGACAGTCTCAGGTCAGATCTAAAGGATGAATATTGGATTGTTATTCACGACGAAAATGATCCAGTTAAGATTGCAGAAAATTTCATCTCAAAATTAAATTCTATGATAGAAAAGAATACAAACGAGGTTAAACTGACGAATAATGTTGTAAATAATAAGGAAAAAATGGATAACTCTTGCTTTGTATGAATCCATCAAGAAAAATGTGTAATGCACACACAATTACCGAGAAACCCTGAAAATCATATATTGGTAGAAGAATATAATTTATATAGGAACAAGCTCTCAAAAACAGCAAAAGAGGACTACTCGAAAAAAATTATAGTTTAAAATGCGAATAGGTCAAAAGGGCTTTGGGAGTGTGTTAATAATATTTGCAATAAAATTCGAAATTAAACCAAAATAGAAAAAATCAAACTGGAAAATGGAAATATATTACAGAACAATAATCAAATCGCTGATAGTTACAATTACCATTACAGTACAATAGGAAAAAAATTAGCTGATGAAATTTCAGTACCTCACAATTTCAATGAATCTGAAAATACTCTGCAAGACACCATTTATCTTCGCGACACTGATGAAAATGAGGTTCGTAAAGTAATCATGGAATTTAACCTTAAAAAATCACCAGGTCCCGAAAACACTGAAGGCTTTATCTAATGAAATTAAAAAACCTCTGGCTTACTTGATAAATAAATGCTTTCAAATAGGGTGTGTTCCAAGAATCCTCAAAATTTCCTGCTGAAGGAGATAAACCTCAGGTGGTTGAGTGTGGGTGTGGTTTTCCCTGTGTAACCGTACAGGGAAACCAGAAAACGTTCTCATGCGGCGATTACTGCTTCTTGGGGGGCATTGGGGTTTTTGAAGATGTTGATCACGTTGCCGAGGCTGAGGTTCTTCCCAAGCGTATTCGAAAATTTCGTCTTTCCTTGCCTGAAGAGGGCAGACGTCGTATCGCACCCGCTTTGGAAACGAATAATTCCATTGATGGATTTCCCGTTAGCGTTTATTGCTTTCACTTTGAAAGGTTATTTGCCTACTGGATGGATTAGCAGATTGTTGTATAGAAAAGGGTTTCAGTACCTTGTTTCAACTTATACCTGTAAAAGGTAAGTGTCAGGAAATTGTTTAATATGTATTAAATTCCATTCAAACTCTTACCGACAATTGTGATAGGAATCTAGAATTTTTTTATAAGACATCTTAGTTCGAGTTTAACGAATAATTCCTTCTATATTGCATTCCAGTGTCAAATCACCGAAAATCCCGATGAGTTTTCCCTCATTTTAGCGTCCTCCTATAGCTTAATGGTTGACCTTAGAAAAAAGCTTCAATGACATGAAATGCATAAAATGTTATTTCCTTTTTGTATAGATGATCTTTCTACCAAATGCATAATTTTCGAGTTATTCGCAAAAAACCAAAACGAAGTCAAATTTTTTTCACAATTTTTGCAAAAAAAACAAATTTTCAGTGAAAAATTTTGTTGGCAAACCTCAGATTCATATTCAGCGGCCCAAAATACTATGTAGAACAAAATTTCAAAACTCTTGCGAATTTTAGGATATTATAGAAGATTTTGTAAGTCACTCATAACCAACTACAAAAACTAAAAACAATAATAACAACAGCGAATAAACTCAACACAATATAATTTACCGACCATTTATAATAACTAATCCGATGCCCGTGGAACCGTCGAATCCTTCGATACTACAGCACTGAACGCGTTGGATGAGAATCTCATCCTAAGTAAGGTTGAAGGTTCCTGGCAACTCTGGTGGATCACGTGGAAGAGAGCCTACTGGTTGAATTATTCTACTGTATTATTATTATATTATGTTCATCGAATTTCGGCTAATTTATTTCTACGAATTCAAATTGAATCAAATCGCTACCGAAACTGACCAAAAAATAAACCAGGCATTTGGCGATGACAGTGTTGATGAACGCACTATTTGACATTGTCTTGCGAAAGCACTGGGTCTCAGCACCCGTCCGATTTTCGATGGTTTAAAAGGTATTGGAGACGTCAAAAATTTCGAAAAAGGGGTGCCACACAACTTGTATGATCGACAGAAACGATCGCGTTTCGAGGTATGTTCTTCTTTGCTTTTGCGCAACCAAAACGATCCTTTTTTGTATAGGATCATCAAGTGTGATGATAAGTAAATCCTTTACGACAAGAGACGTTCACGGCAGTGGTTGGACTCCGACAAGCCATCCAGACACTTTTCAAAAAGCCACTGAAAAAAGACCATAGTACCTACATGATGGTCAGCAGTTGTTGTAATGCACTATAACATAAATTGAGATAAATTTTGAAAACATTTTAATTTTGTTCATTACCACATTATTGAAATTTTGGAACCGCAAATTTTCTCATCAGTTGCGGTATATGGTCTGAGATCAATGTTGTCAACAACCTTTATTGATAGTCTTGTTTTCGATATCTACATCACTACGTAAGATTTCGAAAATTGAGCCTGTTGTTTGAAACTTCGCAGTACAATTTTCTTTGAATGTCGAAAATCAGCAGCGGCTCGTCAGAGGAGGCAAGGGAGGATTAGCCTCCCCATAAAATTTGAGGCTATTCATCGCAATACATTGAAAGATAAAAAAACTAATCTTATGATAATAAATTTCACATTATTGAAACTCTGGGAAGGCCTAAACCAAATTGGATTTCAATTAAAGCGTAAGATAATCGACAAAAGCGAGGATTTAATATTAGTTGGTACAATAAATGCGATTGGTCAACCGGCTCCATTGAAAGACAAAAACTTTTTTGTTGGTCCTATGTTTTATTTTCCGTACAAACTGCTTTGAATAGATGCGGTCCATATGTATGAAATACATTCATTTTTAGCGTTATTATGTACTATGTGGAATAAACCCGAAACAGGTCGATTTTTATTCTTAAATTGACAATTCATATGTAAGCACACCCTCGAAAATTTTCAATAGCAAAGGGGTTCGTGTGGCACCTTGTTGGAAAGGGATTTTAGTCCTATGTTCAGCATTATAAATTTTTTTAAGTTTGGTGCAATCATAACTGAGAATATTGCTTTTTAGGATGCAAAATTTTGATAATGTCTCTAGGTATCACAAAACTTCACGTAGAATGAAGATAATAATGCCACATAATATTTAGAATGTATTTTTCAATGTACTTTACAATTGAATTAAATGTTCAAAATGACCACTATTGAATTCAATTCATGTCAATTATTTATTTGGCTTTTTGTCTACTACTTTAGTATCTTCAAAGATTTTTCCAGGATTCAGGGTTAGTAAGGAACGTATTACAGGAATGGTCTGTTCAATAGATCAGGTTATTGCCAAGAATTGAATAATGGTGGTCATTTTGAACATTTAATTTAATTCTAAAAACTAATTTCATCAGTTATAATCGCACCAAACTCAAAAATCTTTATCTGAAGGACTAAAATCCCTTTTCAACAAGGTGCCACACGACCCCCTTTGCTATTTTAAATTCTCGAGGGGGTGCTTACAATTCAGAAGGGGTGCTAGAGGGGTATAATATTTTCACACTGTAAATTGTCAATTTAAGAATAAAAATCGACCTGTTTCAGGTTTCTTTCACATAGTACATGATAACGCTAAATATGAATTTATTCTATACATATGGACCGCACTGTATAGTCTTTATGACTTTAGCCTCCCCTGTTCTCCAATGTACGAGCCGTCACAGTCGAAAATAAGAGGCCACATCAACATGTGTATCTATGCAAAAACTCAAATTTGTATTCCGTCAAATTGCGAAAATATACAGATGTCTGCGTTTTGAATAAGAGAAAATACATACGCGATAAAATAAAATATCAGTCCGGTTCTGTATTGTGGCTATGATTCACTGCGTAAATCACTGCCTTGGCGCGAAAAATTTTAAATTTTCAAAGCACCGACTCAGAAATCGCTCCCAAATTTCTTCCAAGTCAAACGTTTCTATTTTTAGCAACACGTGATCACTGGTCCATAATTAATAACACAGTAAGTTCAAACGTCTCTGTGACGATAGTTGGACACGGCATTTTGGCTTATTGTATTATTTCGTAGTAGGCTAGGTTTAAACGAGAATTGCACTCTCCACCAGTGGTAAGTCGCTACGGATAAACGTCCAGTAAATCCAGCGTTGCCGCTATCACAAATTTCGCTGTAGATCTGCTGAATTTATCTTGTACCTATTTTATTGATTCAGTGTAGTTTCGAACGATTAGAAGTTCTGATAATCAAATCAAAAAGTTCAAGTTCAAGTGTCAGAATTGAATTTTTATTGATATATCTATCGCACAAAATTTTTAAGATGAACTTGAAACTGAGAAATGAACAACATTCAATTAAAAAATGAGCTCTCAACAATAAAGGAAAAACTCCGTGATCACTCAATTTTTGGTGTAAGAGTTACAGTTCCATTTTGAGAATACCCAAGCTGATAACAAGCAATCCGTTCTCCAAATCTTCAACAGAAATGAAGTCAGTTTGATAACTGTGTCGAGGAATTTACTTTCTTACTCAAGAAATGAGTATATAGGTTGCTTTCCTACACAGTAAAAGCTTGCAAATTCCCACTAGAAAAAAACTGCGTGGCTTAGATAGATCCGAGATAGCACGAAGGCCATCTAGGAAACCATGGACCGTGTTATCTCTCACAGATAAAACAAAATTGTCAGATATATTATTGTTGTACAAAATATTAATCAATCGTGTCTATCGTCTGAAGCTGATGACAAACAATATCATTGAATACACTTTGCAAAGAACACTGTAGTTGGTTGAAAACAAGAAACAGGAAGAACAACATTGTGATATTTGGACTATCAGTATCAGATTCACCACCTGACACACTCAATACCCTCAACAATTTATTAGAAACAGAACTAACCGTGAAAGGTGAAAATAGGGGAGGTACAGGAGAGAAAAAACCAATCCTTCTAGAATTCACATCTTTCATAGGAAAAAAATCCATTCTGAACAACACATTTAAATTAAAAGGGAAGAATATATCGATTGCCAACGACTTAAGCAAGAAGGACAGAGAGGATTATAAAATTTTGTGACATTACTTTAAAACAGCCAAAGAAAACAATATAGCAGGTGCCAAAATAATAAGGACTGAGCGACACTGAGAAATACTCTGTTGAAGAAGTGAAACAACGAAACCAAGGAGAGTATAGTAGCGAAGAATCTCAAACAGGAGCCGAAGAAAAAACCTGCTCTATTACTACATTCAGATCCCAAACCCAAACTGGTAGAAAAAAAAAGGGAAGAAGAGAAATAGGGGAAAGAGAACTCCAGGCACTTTAAACGTTCTCAAAAGACGGACTGAAGCACATAAATCATAGCCCTTTAGCTCAATTCCTAGAGTTTCTTGTATGAATGAATCCTTAATCAGGATAGCATGTTACGGGGTAGGACCCTCGTCTTCCCTTGCTCGTACTGAGGTCTGTCGAAGACTTCTGAGGGTTTCTCGTAGGGGTGCGACCGGTTCACGGAGGGAACAAATCTATTTAGTTGTTAAGTGGCTCTGCTGGTTATATGTGTATACTAATATATAAGTAGTAGTTATATTAGATGTGTGAAACAGCATAGTGTTTACGGTTATGTGTAATATGCATGTAAGTATATATTTCGATTTTTCTAACTCTAGCATCTTCATTTACAAATATCTTGAATACTTCCGTGATATTTTCAATGTTTACTATTTATTATTCATGTATTAATGTTTTCTTTATGAATTATTTCCTTGAATGAACATTATCATTAGTATTATCATACAAAGTTAAAAAGTCTTCATAGGACTTTTCCAAGATGTCCTGCAAATGTCTCTAGAGAAAATCGAGGACTATGGGGGATATATAATCTGTTTTTCCGTTAACCAGTTGACGTTCCCCTACGAACGACAACTCTTAAAAGTCGAATCTTGTGCGAGCTAAGGACTAATGAGGACTTACCTTTTAACGAGTGATTCCTAACATGGAAGAAGATAAAACACGGATCTTTAATACTTGGTAATAACGTCCACAACATATTCCGTTATCGTAACCGGAATGAAAGTCATTATATATTATTGTTTCGAAATATTTTTTTCGCATTTGGAGAAATGATCTAGATTCGCATTTTTTTTGTGATGATATGGTGTCCACAACATATTCCGTTATCGTAACCGGAATGAAAGTCATTATATATTATTGTTTCGAAATATTTCTTTCGCATTTGGAGAAATAATCTAGATTCGCATTTTTTTTTGTTATAATATGGTGTGATGAATATTTTTCTCTAGCACAAAACAATATCCTTTGCTCCCAATATTTAATGACGTCTAGACACTTGAATGTCGAATTCAATCAAATCAATTGACTGGGGAAATTGTAATAAATACACATTCAGAAACTGTGTTCAACAATGCCAGTCTTATTCTCTATAGAAACAAAATTTTGGAAAATTAAAACATATCAGCTGTCATTTCAACGAAAAAAATCATTTAGAATTGATTTAACTGAACCAGCAAACGTCTAACCGCCATTTCACCCTGAACACAGCAAAGAACAAAACCCTCCTCACCACAATGAAACGAACAAATTTCTCTCATATCGGAAGCGAAAATGTGTACAGGAATCGTACAGATACTGGGAAAGCAATTTTGAAACAAATAAATATATTAACTCGCAGATATACTCACACCCGAGAATGATAGGTATTCTCGGCTCACACTCTAAATGTAGTTCTATTGTTATCAGATGAAAATTTTCAATTATGTACAATGACTTCCAACCGATCACACTCGACGCCATTACTAATTTGCTGGAAATCAACGGATCGGACTGGAACATTCCTACACTAGTAAATCGTTATGGAGTTGGGATATTATCTGGACATCAGCAAATCGTATCTAGGAAAGAGACCAACTTCATCTTTTAGATGAGGTTGGAGTTCAGTAATCCAGGATGTCCTGCGGGACAGGATAATTCCTGAGGAGAAAATGGATGATGAAACTGGGTTATCCTTGGAAAACCCTGTGCTACATCAAGAATTGAATTTAAGAAGCTGAGCATGTAAACTTCTAAGAGCTAACATTCAATAAATCAAGATAACTGATTTTTTTTGTTAATTTTTTGGACTCTAAAACGGACAATTTCACCCTAAGATTGTGTAATATACCGACTCCTCAAAACAGTAAATGATAATTTAAGAATAGCAGAGTCTTTCAGTTGTTTATTCATTCGGTCAAAGGTAACCCGTTGGGTGGCGTGAGTGGTTCTCTTTAATCATTCACTCAACCGCTGTGTGAACGTTGGTTCGAGCCCAACAGTTAAATTCCCAATTATCACTGCGTCATCCAGCTTGTGCCAGAAATCGCACGTTGCAAGATGAGACCTCGTTGATCCTTTGATCGCGCAAATTTTAACTTCTGTAACTGTTTAACCGGTAAACAGGAAAACACGTTTCAAAATATCCACTTTTCATTTTTTCAAATTACAAAAATGTATACAGCGATATCTTATTCATTCAGTATACATGGCACTAGGAGTACTTGTTTATGGCTTGAATTGAAGAGAATATAGATGAAAGTGAAGTTAGGACTATTTTCATATGGATAACTTTTGTATATTATAATTTTTATATATTAAGTTATATTGTACAATTAATAAACAATAAATGAATAATGATTCACGTAATTGTTAATCTTCCCAAATAATAAATCACATTCATTCAAAATACAATGCTGTGAATACTATCAATGCACAGAAGTAAAATGAATATATAACATATGTTAATTAAAATATGTAAACAACTCTATTTCAAACAAACTTCAACATCACATACAAAAATGGGTCGAACATTTGTTAAAGAGAACATTTTTATCAATAGGATATCCATTTTCCATGAATGGCAATCCTCTTGAATCCACAAGAGACTTTCGAGAATAGAGAAATAACGAGGTCTCACTTTCTAGTGAACGATTCTCAGCATATTTTACAAAATACGCAGTAAAAGTAGAGCGTTCGAGGGCAGGCTCGAAGGAAAAACCGAACGCGTATCAGAATAGAAATCTTATGAGTGGAACTCCAACCGATCACTTCATCCTTCGATGAATTACATATACAACGTATCTACGAGACAAAATAGTGCTTATACTACTTTTCCCCTTCGACTTGTCTATTTTCAGAAAACTGTGGCATCTGGTGGGCTTATATTGCATTTTTCATCTTATTTCATCATGACACACAGTCTATCAATTTTATTTTTGAAACAGGACTGTACTTTAAAAAATTATTCAAATTGATTCAGGTTGATGATGAAATTGAGAGTGATAAAGTAGAAAACTTTATACATTTCTCTAATCGCCATGTTGCTTCTGTGCTAGTAACACAATTTGCTCATTGATTCCGATCAGTTTCTAATAATAGCCTCGAATTAAAAGTAATATGATTTCACCTGATTACAGAAGTATCTTATCTACCAATATTTTTTATCCATTTTTTTTACTAATTGAAAAAACTTGTTGATACTCGATGAAATTCATTTCAAAATTCACCGATGTCATTCACTGTGATTTTCAGTATGCAAGGTTTACAAAACCGCAGAATTAATGAATCACTGTTGAATTATGATATTTTTTATTCTTCCTACGTTGATACAAATAATTAACACTAGGCTAGGTCCAACTACATCAATTCACTAGTGGATGCAGGTAAAAAGAGGTCGATGAATTATTGTAAATTGATGATTTTAAATTAAAATCAGATTCAGGAAAGAGAAGGTTATTGAAAAATAAATTTCATAATCAATCAGCTACCAGAAATTTTTGAAGTAGGTTGAAAAGGTAAAACTGCAAATATTCCTTCTTGAAATGAAGAGTTTTGAATGATTGAAGTCATATACCTCTGCAATACGTGTTTTATCATATGATATCTTTCTCAGGTATGTTCCTACTATGTAGCTGACTAGAGCTTCATGTGAATTAACAATGCGAATCGTTTACCTTCTACCCACTCAATGACTGATCATTTCACCTGATTGGAGGTAATAATGAAGTAAAAATTTAAGTATTAGGTAAATGAATTCATCATCGGTAAAGTATCAAGATGAATGAACCTCTGAAGAAGCTAGCCAGTCGGGCTGACGATACCTTAGGATAAAGTTCCAAACTACGAAGACATTCAAATCCGAATGAAGATGGTAACAATGCTTGAGTTATTATTTGTTACGTAAAATAGCTATGCCCATTTTTTTTTCCAAAACGAACTATATTATTAGTGTTTCCACTAAAGTATGTCAATGTTGAATAGATAGATATAGCGAATGGCTTGTTCGACTGATGTTTCGGAAAAATTTAGTCAATAATAACTACCTTGTAACCGATGTTGTAACCGCTCACATTCACCTGTTCTATCATGTACCATATTGTAACATCTGTTATTCTTGAAATGCATATGAATCATTATTGGTTCCACACATTATACTCATTTGTGGGAAAGAAAGTTTTTGGCTTTCTACTACTCCATCTTGATACAAAAAAAAAGATGAGGGAATCTTCCAAAGACAGGAAGGAAGTAAATCTATATATGGATGTGAAGATCATACAAAGAAGTAACTTTCATGTTATGATGTATGAACTTCACATCCATATATAGATTTACTTCCTTCCTTTCTTTGGAAGATTCCCTCATCCTTCTTTTTTGTATCAAGATGGAGTAGTAGAAAGCCAAAAAC
>WOGN01008048.1:0-11503 GCA_015342105.1 Leptinotarsa texana | reverse complement strand
ATGGGATACCTATATAGCATAAATAGGGTTAGCTGACATTAGTTTCTAGTTTTAATCTTTCTCTTTAAAGATGATCACTTGGTTATCGAAACACGTGTCGAGATGTTAAAAATAACGATTTGCTGTTGGGAAAAAAACTCCAGTAATATTCATTACTACACCAAAACTTCCAAACACTGCATCATAAGGTGTATGTTCAAAAAGAAGAATGTATCAGAAGCTGCTGAAAAGTGAAAAAAAGTACCTATATCACTACATTTTTTGCATCGTTGATTTCCGACTATGTATTAACATTTTTTCCTTAACCCACCCTACTTATAGGATAGAATTTAGTAATAAGGATAGAGAGTTCGTGCTTGCTTGTAAAAGACGTGTCATCCAGTTCGTATACAGGTGGGTGACTACCATACGACAACCTGTATTCGAAGACGAAATCGCAGTGGAATTTTTGGAAGAATTGGCGAACGAATTGGAAAACGATATCGTCCAGTTCAACGCCCTGCAAGAAGAAGCGTCATTAATGCACCATGTTATATCGCAGCTCCGAAGGTAAAAATAATTATCAATTATTATTTATGACGTTATAATAAAACTGGTGACAATCATTCAATGATAAACTAATGTATTATGTTTTCACCTGAAATGTTTTTCAACACATCTTTCCCATGTTTTATGTGCTTGCTCAGTACAATTATATAATTACTTAATTTCTGGATCTTTTGATGAGTAACACTCAGTACAACAAGTTGAGAAACTTTCAGTTCATTTCTCAATACACAGTATTTCATACATATGATCATTTTGCTTTTGGCCAGAACCATCGCCCATCAGATAACTATTGACTTGCTAACCGTTCACACTTCATAGTTGTTAATTGAACCTAGAATATCCAATAGATACAGCGTGTTTACTCAAGTTTGCACCATATGGAAAACTTTTTTATTATAAATATTCCGAAAAAAGTCATTTTTATAAACAGTTCTACTTGGTCTCAAACCTAAAAATGCAACCCTCTGATAATTTTTTCAATCGTATACGCGGTTTCTCAAAAATAATAATTTTGCTCAAGTGTAAATGACCTTTGTTTTTGATAATACCGAAAATTGTTATCGAGAAAAGATGATCAGAAGTAAAAACTATGTTGAAAAATGCAATTACAACCGTATATATGAAGAAAAATCCTAATTTTTTTTATTCATAACAACAATGATAATGTATATGAAGTGGAAAAACCTAAATTGTCTCTGCAAAAAAATGGTATCTTCGCTTCCAGATAAAATCGGTAAAGACAATTTCAAAAATATTCTTCCATGAAAACTACAGAATTTACATTAAAAACTAAGACAGACATATAGAATTTTGTTTTCTTATACAAGGAGAGCTAGAAGACGATCTTTTTTTGGCTAGGAGATTTTTTTTCTGATGAAGCTATATTCACATAAAATGAAACGGAGTCTTCGCAAAATTGTCGATGGTGGACTGGTTTTAGTCCATAATTTGAAATTGAAACTCGAGATTATTTCCAAACTTACGTTAGTCCTTAGCTCGCACAAGTTTCTCAACTTCTAAGAGTTGTTCGTATGAGGACGACAGCTGATTAATGGAAAAACTGACTTTAAAACAGATTTTAAAATATATTCTGGTCGTTATCTTCCAAGCATGAACAAGTATGCTACCAGCAACACGGCGGAACATATCATACATAGTACGATGATTATCAAATTCTCAATGAATAAAGAGATAAAAGGTAAAAGTTTCCGATATTTTCAAAAATAAATTTACTTTATTGTGGGATAAAATTAATATTTTTTGACGAACCACTTATACGACTAAAAAAAGATGGTTGCATTTTAGGTTGAAGACCCTGCCGAACTTTTTGAAAGGAATAACTTTTTTTATAACATTGAATGAAAAAAATCGTCCATTAAGTGAGAACTTAAGACTCACTGTATGAAATTTCTGCAAATAATTCCCAGAACGTAAACAAAGTAGGTTATGTAAATTCAGATCTTGAAAAGCCATTTCCTTTTGGTTTTCAAATTTCTAATAGTATTATTCATTAGTATTCATTCTGCCTCATACATAAATCTGTTTTCTGTTCAAAATCTCTTTTCAAATATAAATCTGTTTTCTGTTTAAAATATCTTTTTAAACAGAAAACAGATTTATGTATGAGATACAATGAATACTAATGAATAATACTTACATATGAACTTGTATGTATAATACTTATTTAATAGTTACATACCCAATCTAAGAAATAATTAATAACGTCAAGTCGATTCAGTGTCACAATTTTATTTCAGTTTTTCATAGATACGGCATGAACAGTTATTGACTGCAGCTCAAATTCAATATGTCATCAAAATCTCTATGAAATATCTGAAGTATTATCAGTTGAACCTGTTTAATATAGGGTTTTCATTATTATTATCATTTTTTGAAATATGATGTTGACATCGATTTCTACTTCGTTAGAAATTAAAAATAAACAAAAAAATCGTAGTTACTTGATTCGCATTACCAGGCAAAAACAAGTCACATAACATTAAATATAAACAAACATGAAAATTAATCAGAAGGCATGTGAACAACGTTAACTAAATATGAAGTAAGTTGAAACCTAAAATGGAATTAGGAAATTGTTTTTCATAAGTATAATTTTGCTAATGCTTTCGATGAATATTATAGTGAAATAAGGAAAAACCAGCTAATAAAATAAATACACCAAACAACCTCAATGAAAAGATTAACAGAAATAATCATTGTATGTTTTCACTCTCCACAAATGTTTATTAAGTTTTACATAGATTATCAAACGATAAATTTCAAGGAAAATACTTGGAAATAATAACATTACAACTTACATTACCTAACAAACCCTTATGAAAAATATACATTATTACTGTTATGCTAATTGGTTATGCTAATATGTTATGCTAATTGGTTATGCTATTTAAAAAACAGTGAATTTAATTATTATTTACTACACAAATTCAACTTAAAACATGTGTTCTCATAATTTGAACCGAACTGCTATAATTATTGACTGAAACATTGATCTTTCTATATTTTGTCGTCTTCTTGATATGTGTTCTAATATAATTTCCTTGCGCATTCGGCAAATTTTATATAAGCAGGTCAAAAATTTGAGTAACAACTTTTGTCCTTCGCCAAAAATTCTTCTCCAGTCCATAATTTCTTTTAGTATCAATCATACGAGTTTTGAGTGTAAACATCATTCGTGAGTAGGCAAGGGGGTACATTCATATTTTTATAGTTTCACCTTGTAGGACATCGAAGAAAGGTTGGAGATTTGTCTCTCTTTTATAAATACTTTCACGAAAGGTGTTCAAGTGAATTGGCACGTTTGATTCCACCAAGAGCATTATACGCGATGGAATGTGGCTGCTCATCGTTTTGAGGTTCAACTCACTACACCTCGAACTTCACTGTTTAAGAACTCTTTCGTTTGGAGAACAGCGTTTATATGGAATAAACTTCCTGATAACATTTTTCCATACGAATTTGATCTCCAACGATTCAAATCCAACGTGATTCGGTACTTTCGCACAGGCACCGCTCTTAGAGCGCCTTGATGATTTTCCTGTAGTGCTTGTGTTTTGTCAAAAAAATCTGATGCTCTATCTCACAAACTAGATTGTTGATCATAGAGTTCGAATCCATCCCTATCCATGAAATATACAGTGCGCATCATTAGTGTCACCCCACCCATATCTAACTCGTTACTAGGCTCTTGTTACGAGAATCGCTAAGACACGTCGATTTTTTATTTCTACAGTGTACACTTTTATATGAATAGTTCACTCCTAATTTCATCCGTTACTGAAGGGGTGCTGGGAGTGAAAAGGGGTTTTAGTCTCCATTCAACCGTGCAAAGAATTACACCACAAACAGGAAGGCAACTAAACTAACACTAACTTTTTCTATTATTACAGCAGAGAATGTTCAAAATGTTCCTCTTTGATCTCCTGGCTGAAATGAGGTCTATTTTTAGTTTCAGTTCTGACGCTTTGCAAAGTATTTTGAGTAATTGTTGCACACACTTCCGTAATCCGCGGACGCAACTCCTGAAGAGAGGGACACTGAGTCTCCTAGACTTCAGATTTTAAGTAACCCTATAAAAATAAATCTAAAGGGGTCAGATCTAGTTATCTTGGAAGCCAATCAACAGATCCTTGGCGCTCGATGCATCGTCCTGCATAAACAGTATTCAAATAAGTCCTCACAGCAACTGCAATATGAGGAGGAGCTTCATCTTGTTGCAGAATAATTTCCATGTCAAATTCGTCTAAATTATTTTCGACAGTTGCCACTATCGGTGGATCCATCACTGTTTGCAGCATTTCCAAATAGAGGGCATCAGTCAGATTTTCCTCAATAAATTACGGGCCTAAAATGTAATCACCCAGTATTTCTGTTCACAAATTAACTTTTTGGAAAAACTGGGGTATGAGTTTCGCGAAAAAGTGGAGGAATTTCATCGGACCAATACTTCACATTTTGTCTATGCACGTGACCGTTTAAAAAAAGGTAGCCTCATCACTGAAACGCATGTGTTTCAAATAGCTGGGATTTTGTAAAATATTGTTAGAAATAATTTCTCAATATTCCAGAGGGCGCGGCGGTCTGGATCATCGTCCATCAGTTTATATTTTGTAGGGATGAAATTGATATTTTCGTAGTACTCTCAATACCGTCATCTACGAAACCTCAAAATTCAAGGCAAAAGTTATATCCGATGAGGACGGATTGTTCACAAACTCGCTCATAATAACCACTTGTTTATCGTCCCCTGTAGTTAAACGTGTTTCATTTTTACACTGCCGTTCTCATAAAATTTTTCCACTAACTGTATGAAATGATGTCTTTCAATAGGGCGATCTATAAAACGTTCATTGAACGTTCTTATAGCCTCATGATAATTGCGATGAGCCTCACCAAAAATAATAATCACTTCGCATTTCTCATTAAACGCACGTGGTGCAACTATTGTTTGTTGATAAATAGCATGCACAACTAGAATACACTGACTCGCACTGTCCGTGATATTAGTTTCTTGTATTGACCATTTGTCCTCGAACATCCAAAAACACCTACAAAAACGTGCAGTTAATATCTACACAAATGACAAATACGTCTCACTTGACATCTGAACCAAAACCTATATCATATAAGGCCGAGATTTTAATTCTAAGGGTGATTGCGCTTCGTTGATTGCCGTTATTATTGAACAATCATAACTCTTGAATTATCGTAACAAATTTCAATTCCTTTACACGGTTAAATAGAGAATAAAACTCCCATTGAATGAGCTATCACTCACCACCCCATGCTATTCAAATTTTTCGAAAGGATTGCTCCCCTCCAGTAAGGGATAAAATTAGGGGTAAACTGTTCATACTTAAATGTATATTGTAGATATTAAAAATCGACGTATTTTGGCGATTTTCCTATCAAGAGTCTAGTAACGATTTAGATACGGGAGGTGACATTTATGATGCGCACTGTAGAAACTTTATGCGTTATTTAAAAATAAATATTGACTGAGGTAATTGATATCGCATCATGTTCTACATCAAAACTAGTTATTACTAGAAAATGCTAGATCATGGTAATCATATATCCAATTTTCGGTTTGATACATTACATTTCATGATTAACTGTCGTATTATTTAACCCAATATGAAGATTCATTGAAAATAAAAATATAATATCCAATTTAGTTTATCTGAAATATATATTGTGTACCTATTGATTTGGAGTATTCCATACACAGTGATTCAAAAGTAAAGAGGCAGTGCTCTCAATCGAGAGCTACTTGAAATGTACTGGTTTTAGAATGTGCCCAGAAAAAACCAAGTGTGTGTTTTTTTCAAAGAAGAATGAGGCGTAAATTGAACGGAAATGCTCACTTGAATCATCTCAGATCATCATGTCAAAGAGGTACCAATCTACTAAGAATTCGCTCAAACCATAATTGGGGCTCCAACAGTCAAACGCTTTTATTTCTCTATAGAACTCTAGTAAGATATAATATCGATTACAGCTCTATAATATATGCCTCAGCAACTAGATCAGTCCTGAAAGTTGTTGACACAGTTCATAATACCGCAATAAGACTAGCTCTAGGGGCATACAGGACAACGCCTACTGAAAGTCTTCACAGTAAATCTGGAGAGTCACCGTTGCAAGTGCGATGAAAGTATTTGAGCCTAGCATATGCATCAACAGTTTCGGCTGACAACCAACATCCAGTTTACCATAATACATTCTCAAACCGCTTCCAAAATCTGTATGAAACCCGAAGTAGAATAACACATCATTTTTATCAAAGAATTAACAATTACAGCTCCGAGTTGACTGTTGCCTTCCCAATAACCTTCTTCAACAAAACCTCAGATACCCCTCCCTGGCTCATTGCATAGCCATCATGCAACTTTTACCTTAACAAATTCAATAAATCTGAAATCACTCCCATTCTGCTCTACAATCACATCCACTCATCACCGAGTAAATATCAAGAATACACACATCTCTTCCAAATAAAATGATGGAGTAGCATCAGCCTTTCTGAGCCCGAATACATCAAGTGGTTTCAAACCATTTCGATATTACGGCGTTTATAGTGGTGAACTTTTGGCAATCCTTCAAACAATTATATTTTTCGTTGATGAAGAAATCCAGAAAACATTAATTTTAACAGACTCTTTAAGTTCCCTACAAAGTATACGGAAAATATATACTGACAAGATCTGACATCAAAAAAGATCCATAAAAAAATAAACTCACTCAATTACGGGAGCTTCCAGAAGGCTATAATTCATGTGGGTATCGTCACATGTCGGGATTTCTGGCAATGAACGAGTCGACAAAATCGCACGTGAAACGACCAATAAACCAACCATTCAAGAACAAGGAATCCATTATGTTGACCTGAAAGCATATATAAAAACTATGGTTTCTAATTACTGGTCATCCATGTGGTCAATATCTAAAATAAAATTGAAAGAGATTACATCATGACATGGAAAGACATCCCCAAACAACGAATACAACAAATCATAATGACACGTTTGCGTACTAGACATGCAAAGTATACCCACGAACACTTACTGAAAGGGAAAGAAGAAAAAATCTGTTAAACGTGTGGGGTGCCAATTTCAGTTAAACATTTTATGGTGTAGTGTCCGATGTTCGTTAATGAACGACTGAAGTACAATATTAGTGTAAATCTAAAGACAGCTCTTGTTGTGAACTGTAATTTCACAAACATACTCGAATTATTTTCTGATATTTTGATTAACTCCACAAATTGAGAAATCCCAAGTACCAGACAACCTCCCGTATCCCAATGTTATTTAAATTTATGAAAAAATACTATTGTAAATAATAATGCCATGTATATATAAATATATATGTGTGTACCTATATATATATTTTACTATGTTGCTGATAACTTTTGTTTGAAGTTGGTTGACAATGTTTCGTGGTGTATTTCATCAATTCGGACTTCTATTGTTTAATATAAAATAAATTGATATGAAAACCCTAAAAAAAATTTAAAAATTAATGAGATTAACCGAAAATAACAATTTTAATAAACAGAAAACCTAAATTACAAAGAATTAACATACAAGCTACAACCAAACAAATAAAAATTGAAATATCAATAAAAGCTAAAAAACGAAAATTAAAAGTTATTAACAAAAAATGAAAATGAAAAGATTTCAAACCAAGTTATGTCACGACGTTTCGATTAACTGGACTTATTCCTCCGAGATATGACTATTTATAGGTCGCTCGAGTGCTTTCACCTGTCCCCTCTTCACTTTTTCCGCTTATCATTGAATATGAGACTTTCACGTCATATCTTTCCCAGAAAATACCCGCATTGGCCCATAACCAGAAAAAGATATAAATACACATCTAGAAATTCGTCTCCGTTGTTGCAAAGTAGTTTTTTCATTTCATTGTTAAACTGATTCGGATTTTTAATGTATGGACGTTAATTATATTCATTATACTCGTATTCCTTTCTTAAATAAATTTTTATCCAGTTTTATTATTTTTCTCGACAATAATTCAGCAGTTTGTGCTAATCATGATATAAATTTTCAACTGCTAAGTCAAATTTTCATTACATCCAATAATAAAATAACCACATGCCGCGAACTTTATGTGTGATACTGTATATATAATCACTTCTCAAGTGATTTATTACAGATGGACAGATTGAATTATTAAATTGTATGACCCGATTATGTTCAATTAGGAATAATGAACTGTCAAACATCTATCAATGGAAGTGATAGGATTGTTATGTAGATTTGATAACTTTGATTTTATTGATTCAAATTCCTTGTGTGATTAGGAATGTTTTGATTTGATCCAATTATCATTGCAGTAAAACGTAAATATCTTGAGGAGCATAGCAAGTTTTCAAAGTATATTTTCGAAGCTTTGGATGATCTTGTTTCAAAATGAACTCAATGTTTGAATTTTCAAAAGCTACACCTTCGATTTGATCACCACAAACTTTATTATATAATCACAATATGTTTCGCTAGCATAGTAGCTTTTCCATGTGTAAGTAGCTTTCCAATGTTTGAAGTTCAAACAGATTGAGGCCACATTACAAAGTACTCTCTAATCAAACTTTCACAAATATATTCTTAGCATATATGCTCTTGGTTACTGGATCAATAGATCAAATGGCTCAGCGTATTGAAGAAACCAAGAGATAAACATAAACAAACGCCTTAGGTAAGAATTAGGGAAAACCCGGGTGAAGTATATAAAGGAATATTGTATAACTCCCAAATAGTTCGTTGACCGGTCGCCGTGTTGTCATAGCAACGGTCGCTAGTTGCTGTCGGGACGAGTTCGCATAGCGCTGCGCCAGTGATCGGACAGAGTGTCTTTTTGGAAAAAAAGGTAAGGGTTTCGTTAATATCTATAATACTATTTGCGACATGTTCTTTGTTATGAGCAGGATTTGAAGCATGATTATGTAGCTTTCAATTATCGGTAGACAACAGGTTTAGATGCTCAAGGTTTTTAGTAATTAGGGATAACCTCAAAAATGTACTTGAGGGGTAAAGTGGATACCGTATTCATGCTGCCTGGTCATGACAAGTCATACAGTTTTATGGAATTATGTACTTTATAGGCGTTTTTTCCATTGCAGATGGTGTATAAATATAAAAAAAGACAACACAAGGATCCTGGAGTGTTTGGTTTGAGAATCGATTGAAGGAGCGGCAAAAAATATGGGTTAGCTTTCCACGATTAGGTCGATTCCGTACTATATTCAAGGAGTTTCAAGAAAATGAAATGGTGACCCATCTATAAGATATGGACGTAGTATTTTTTGGCCTTACTGGGGAATTTATGAGTTTAGCATTTGAGTATGCAAAACGCAACCATTTACAGTATCCTGGGAGCTGGAGTAAACATAACAAAGCAGGAGAAGACTGAATGCAAGGATTTTTATCATATCAATTTGACTTCAAGAACTCCAGAATCGACGTCTGTGGCAATGGCAAAAGGATTTAACTGCCGCAAAGTAACCTATTTTTACGATTTTACGATAACCCTGATTCTGCCATCGAGAAATTCAACAAGCCTCTAGACTATATAATATAGATGAAGCCGGGAAACATACGACCTCAAATAAGCCTCCAAAAGTGCTCTCTGTAAAGGGAAAAAACAAGTGGGCATGATCACAAGCGCAGAACGCGGCCTATTGACAACTGTAATTGACTGTTGTAATGCTGCTGGTATCGTTCTTCCACCTTTTTTTAATTTTTGTCACAAAGAAGTTGCAACCAAGACTTCTTGATGGAAGTCCACCAGGGACTCAAGGAACGTGGACTCCTAATGGTCCTAATGGTTGGCATCATTCGAAGTCTTCTTGAATTGGATACATTTTTCGTAAAGCCAGTGAGGCCAACCACAGACAAAAATTTCTGTTTATCTTAGACAACCACGAGAGTCACTTGAGTACGCAACCAAGAATAATGTAGTGATATTATCCTTAGCACCACTAACTACCCACAAAATTCAACCGATATTGCTGTATATGGCCCACTGAACACGTATTTGGAAAGAGATATCAAAATGTTTCAAAAAACTCACCCCAGCCGCACCATTAACCAGTACGATGGAACCCAATTTGCTAGCACCAGCTTTTCTCAGAACTGGGGTGGCCATCAACGCAATGCATTGATTCGAACGTTCCGGAGTTTGGTCTGTAAACAAGCATGCTTTTGATGATCACCATTTTGCACCAGCCGATGTAGTTGCAGGCACATTCAATTTGAATACTCAGTCAGAAACTTTGCTCCCACCGAAAAGAACTAATTTGTCTGAATCCATCATTTAAACGTCATTGATTTCTTCGATAAATGCTATTCAACAAACTGATTCAGTCATAAATCCTCTTGGAGAAGAAAATTCTCCGATTTAAGAATCCATTAATCCTTTACCTGTTTCGTTTTCGGATGTACTTGGAGTTCTAGATCATTTTTAATCTCAAAACAACGACGTTAACATGGAAGGCCGTCCTAAATCTACAAAAAAAACTCGAGGCAATGGTGTTCCTGCCACTTCATCCATACCTGGAAGTCCTTCATTTTCAAGATCTCAAGACAATGTTGCCATTAAAGACCGTCCATATACTCCCATGGGATTTGAAACTACAAAAGAATCCATGGCAATGATGTTCCCGTCGCTTCATTCAAACCTGGATGTTCTAAGAACTACTATAGTTCTTCAGTTTTACGACCTATTTCTCAGCCTGCTAAACCAATAACAACACGTAGAAGGAAACTTCAAAGATCTACTCTTCTGACAAGTACCGACAAGTACGACTAAAGCAGAAGACTGTTAAAAAGCCTACTAACAAAAAGACTGTTAGATCAAACATCTTTGCTACAATGATGATGTAAGGTGCATTTTCTGTGGTGAAATGTACTCAGAAGAAAATGACCAGCCAATGAAAAACTGAATACAATGTCGTATTTATACTCAGTATTGTCATGAAGAGTGTTCAGCATTTGAAAACGGTGATGATTTTTTTTGCGATAACTGCAATGATTACTGCAGAAAAATATTTTTTTATATGTTGATTTAATTTTTGATATTTATTTATAGTCTAACTTCTTTGTTTGTGATAACTGCAATGATTAGTATTATAGCAGAAAAATGTTTTTTAATATGTTCCTTTGATTTTCAATGTTTATTTATTCATGATTTCAATTTCTTTGTTCGTAATAACTTCAATAATTAGCATTGTAGATTTTTTTTTATACGACAAGTTACTGATAAATAGAAGATTTTTCTTTGTGAAAAATACTTTGATTTTCACGCAGTAACTTATCGGGGTGAACTAAAAAGTTTGCCCTTCTACACTTGTATAAAGTTCTCCATTATAATTTTTATATTTTTCAGATTGTGGAAGGTAACAATTACCCAAAAA
>WOGN01008047.1:0-11503 GCA_015342105.1 Leptinotarsa texana | reverse complement strand
AGTGCAAAATTCTTGTTGTCGCCTAATTTATGGACTTCGTAAATATGATTCAATATCTGAAGCTTTCAAAAACTCCCGCTGGCTCAATATGAAAAACCGTATGATTCATCATTTGGGTTGTTTTGTTCATAAATTGATCACCCTTCCCCATTCTCCTCTTTTAATTCAAAAACTAATTCTGCATGAAAATATTCACTCAAGAAACATTAGACATAAAAACAAATTAACTATGGCACAACATCGCACTGCACAGTTTCAGAGATCATTTCTTGTTGGTGCTGTAAAATTCTATAATTCATTACCCGAGCAATTGAAGAGATTCAATATCAGGAAATTCAAATACAAATATAAAAATTATATCTATGATGGTCAGTAATGTCAATTTTTGCTTTTTTGACAACAGATCAATTAAATTAAATTATTTATCAACTATCTTTAGAAGGCAATCACAAATTATTATTTTATTCACGGTTCTCATTTCGTGGTACCATCACTGTTAATTGCTTATATTTTTGTATGGAGTGGTGCTTGTTGGTTGAGTTAGAGTAGCTTTGAGCTAGACTTCGCCAAGGAGTACCAGAACCTCCTATAACCTATTTTCATTTTCAAATATATCAATACTATAAGGACATATGCTTTCACGGACAGAGGCACTATTGAAGACAACAAAATCAAGGTTGGATGGAACCTTCATCCTCGCAGTCAACGCACATACCAATAGCAGACGAAACGTTTGGTGGTCACGGTTGCATTCGACCAAGGCCTATTAGACCATATTTTTTATAATTAGATCATGATTTTTCTCGGCAATTTATTAAAGAACTATATATTACTATCCTAGGCGGAATTTTGGATTTGATGACATTTTAACTAAGTAACATAGCCATAACAAAAAGTCTGCTTGCTTCAATATCACTTGGTCTATAGATATAGCAGGTTATCAAAAATATGATTTTGTTGTCTCAAGCATTTTAAGCGCATTTTAATTCTTTTTTAATGATACAGTTCAAATTAGTATCTTAGGAAGTATCGTAAAATCAAAACTATGTCGCAAAAAAATTAATTCAAGCGGCATGACAAATCTTACTTTCGTTTGAGTTAATTTTATCAAAGATCATCATTAATAATCACTAGCTTGGGTACCCGGTTCGCTCAAGGAGTTTACATGAGATTTTGTAGTAGTTTGAAAAAATGAAAATCATCAGTTCGGACTTTCATTGTCTGATATTATATAAAATGATTTGAAATCCCTGCAAGAACTAAAAAAGAAGAATTAAAAATTAAAGAAAAATAAAACTGAATAGCTAAAAAAAAATATTAGGCAAAAAATCTGAAATAAAATAATACTGAAATAAAATACAAGTAAAAATGTAACAAACTGAACATAAAATAAAATAAAATCAAAAAGTTAAGAGATTTCAAGCCAAGTTACTTCACGATGTTTCGATTGTTAGTATCCACATTCGTCTTCGTGTAATGACATCAGCCGAAGACGATTTTTGATTTTTAACTCTTTTTTTTTTTAGTTGTTTCAGAGATTTCAAATCATTTTATATAACATCAGACAATGTACGTCCGAACTAATGAAATTCATCATGAAGCATTGTCAATCACCTTCATACAAAAGTTAGAAAAAACTTTAAATTGTGTGGGATCGAAGGATCTTGTTTGAGTTGCAATGGTCAACTCTACCCATACGAAAGATTTCGAATGATCAGCAATTTTCTAGAACATTTTACATCATTCGAGAATGCTCTGGAATGTTCCACAATTGTCTGAAATGTTCTTGAACATTTTTCAAAATCACTTCCATAAAGCTATTGCACATAAAAAACGAACCAATAGTAATGAAAAAAATCAATGATTAATGAAGCCTTTCAATTTTTAACTTTCTGTTGTTGTTGATAACAAATCAAAATGTAATTTTTTTATATTTTTCCAACGGGAATCTATTCTGAGACCTAATATTGGTTATTTAACAATTGTCCCACTTGCAATGTTCTGGTTTAGGTTAATTACCTATTGCACAATTTACTTTAAAATCACGACAAAAACTTTTTGACTTTGGATTATTGTTCACTCATTCATCCAGTGGGTGCCTGGCGTGTCTTTTGCGCTAGCCAGAGTACCCAATTACGGCCCTATTATAAATATTGGTCCTACAGTTCCGAGATATAGAACTTTTTTGGGGGATTTTTTGAATCATTTTTCAATTTTAAAAAACCAAACCTTTTTGAAAAGCATCTATACACTATTCTGAATCGAATGACCCCTTACTCATAAATTTCGAAATCTTGTAAACTAGACTATAATGACTCTTGACACCGTTAGAGCTTGTATTTGTATCCGTATTCCTGTCACTTTAAGCGTAATCATTCCTCAATTTTTCCATTGTTAAATGCTGTAAAAACTACTAAAACTTATTTAGATTGCTCACTTTTTTAATACGTGTTCGTACCGTGCATACATTGTATCTTGAGTGACTGAACAACAGTTATAATCAAAAACCTGATTTCGAACAGGTACCCAATATATCATCCATAACAAGTCGCATTCCGTTGCTCATTTTTTCATGTTCTCTTCTCGAATTGCTATGAAGAGGGATAGGTCAGTGTTACGTGACTCATTTATAAAATCGTGACAATCGAATCCAATTAGGTACTCGAAGAATGTTGTTTTCGATGGGTTTTTGTGTATGGATTCCAAGACCTGAGGTCAAGAATTTTACATTCTTGTTATTAGGATCATGCCCAATGAAATACACATTTAGGTTCAGGGTCATATATAGTAGGTCATCAGAATGGGGTTTGTAATAATATGAAATTCGGAATGAGATTCATTTATGAAATTTTGAAAATGATTATTTTCTGTTGATTTCAAAATCTCGTTTAGGAAATATTGATATTTTTTCGTATACGGCAATATATTATATTTTCCAGACTAAGTAACAATTCACTTCTCATATTTTTTTCTATCAATAATCCTTCATCTTTTGATAAAAATGATCTCTTCAGTCAATCACTTCACTGTGAGTTTTTAGTTTTATTTCGTTCCCTTTCTCCTATATCGCTCTTTCGCTATCTCTGTGGCAATCAATTCTACTTCATTTACATTGCTCATTTTAGAAGTAAATTCACCCATCATATCCATATACATCATCAACATATCTTTATTCTACTCAGATCTACATGCATGTTTTCCTCCACGGGAGCCCTGTGGCTCATACTTTTTCGAAGTCTTCGAAAAACAGATCTTCATAGGCTTAGTGTATTTTCTATGACATTCATTTCCTGGTTTATCACATTAATTTCAGTGCTTCACATTCACGCAAAACATGATAAGCTGTCTCTATGTCTTTGTTTCACTGTCTGCATCATTTGTTCAGAAGTACTCCGATGGCTGGTTTCCAGTATCCATATTTGACCTGCCTTGTTATTCCCATCCTATTGGTTTCGTTTCTGTTGAAGTTCCTCAATTTTTTTATCAGATTGTCCCATGAGAGTTTTTCTTTATAGTTGATTTGGATAGACTTATAATATCTAATCCTTCTTCCTCATTGAATTTTCTAATAATGTTCCATATATTTTATTTGCACTGGGATGGCTAGGTCGTCTGAATAGAACAGTACTTCACTGTAATATAGATGTAATTAGCTCATCCGTAACAAAAGTACCATTGCCAAAGCCCTTTGTTTATCAGTTTACGTAATCAATAGTATCAATCGGGTAGCAATTAACATAGGGAATGATAAACAATTATTAGGAATTATTTTAATGATCCTCATTATGTGAGGTAATGAACTGCCAGATATACTATGAGAGAACACGGGGATAAAATGAACCAGAAAAGTCTAGTGTCACTTAACACGCCTTGGAGAACAGCAATAGTATAATTGTATGTTTGAAAGTAGTTGACAATATTTTATGGTCAATTATACTAGTCCTGAATTTCATTGTCTAATATGATTCTAGTATAATTGGAAATATACGAAAGAACAAATGAAGTTCGAATGAATAGCTTGAATATCAATTATATCAAGCAATGAAATGAAAATACAATGAAAAAAGTAAAATAATCAAGATAAAAGATAAAAGAAATAAAAGTAAAAAAAATGAGTGAAGAATAGTAAAAGATTTCAAATCAAATTATTTTACGACGTTTCGATTGTTAGTATCCGCAACCATCTTCGGGTGATGACTGGACTATTCCTCCAAGAGATGACTATCGAAAATTCGAGCGCTTTCATATATCCGTTCTTCCCTCTCTCCACTTCACCAGTTCAGCGGAAGTTGACCGTTTGGAAGTGGTTCGTTTTTCACGCTTGATTACAGGTTTCCATATTGTTCCGTATCTCGACTAGGTTACTTAAATGCGTCGTTAAAAAACATATATGCAACTTCTTTAAGCTTCCCTTAAACTAGTGTTCCTACCCGTGGATGATCTTGGGACCACTTGATGTTATCTTGGTGAGTCCAAACATGCTTTGTTATTCCTAATTTACTGGTTTCATCAAATGATCTCAAGCTGAGATCATCGACAGGAGGAGCACTGGTTAAAGAGGAAGTTCAAAGAAGCTGTATACATATTGTTCAATGACTCATTCAACCAAGCTAGCGTGGAAATATCCAACATATGGAAATCTGTAATTAAGCGGGTAAAACAGTCAACTCCCGCCAAATGGTCAACCGGTGAACCGGAAAGAAGGAAAAGGGGATATGTGAAAACGCTTGAATGTTTTATATTTTATGTTATTGTATTTTCATTTCACGTTTTATTGCTTAATATAGTTGATATTTCTACTATTCATTTCAATTTCATTTGTTATTTCATAGATTTCGAATCATATTAGACAGTTAAAGTCCAAACTAGTAAAATTCAATACAAATGTATTCTATTTAGCTTTATTGATAAAGATACATGACACTAAACTGCTGAAAATTTTGAACAAATAGAGTGGCACGAGAATTATGATGCGTGATGACAAAGATTCTATTTTCAATGATACAATATTAAGGTATACTGTTTTATGAACCATTTACTTTTGCTGTAAATTAGAAGGAACGTTCCCAAAACATTTTCCGATAGTTTGTACTTGGAAAATCTTCAATATGTGACTCAAAGTAGAAGGGTATAAAAATAGGTGAAGTTGGAGTTGAAGATTCAATATATAATTCGTTTCCTATCATCGCCTTTTCTCCAACTTTGTTGGCGCTCATCAAGAAGAATATTACAGTTCTGGTATGGAGGTTTGAATAATAAATTCATTGAATGTCACAGGTTTCAGTTTACAACTTTCATATACAAATTCGTTTACAAACGAAGCTTTAACCTTCTTCAGGATACGTTTTGTTTATTGGGTTTCTATGCTATGCGATCATCGAACTCTCGTTTCCCCATATCAATAATTTTAGAGTTCCCTCAAATAAGATTCTATTCATTGATGATATTCATTCAGTAATTACTTTTATACGTTGAAATTGAAACTCAGCAAAAAAGATCATTTGAAAAAGCCTGTATTGATGATAAATACCAATTTTCCATAGAGCTTTCTGTGGAAACGTTTTGTTTACCAAAATATTTTCTAAAGGAACATCGTAACCCATAAGAGATTACTGTAACAGATATTGAATACTGTTCCACTTCTGAGGCGATATTCCATTTTTATTTGTAACAGATGGTATATGTTTCTTCCCTCTTTAGAAAAATGTTTTATATTACTTCCTGTATTTCAAATAACAAAAATTTTTTCAAATCATAGAATACTTGCATTTAATTTATTGTCAAATTGGAAACAAAAAAACACAAATGTAAAAAGGATGGACTATTCACATAGGCACTGTATAGATAAAAATGTACACATGAAATGAAAAGTCCATTCCATCCTGTGTATTCAAGCAGATAGGTCTGCAGAAATAGCCAAACGACTTAATCAACATAGATAAGTTAGTGAAAAACCAAAATCCATTACAAGAGTTTTACATTAGACATGGCATAAAAATGCAAACAATTGTTTATGGTATGAAAATATTGAGATTCAATTTTAAAAATAAGACGTAATATAAATATTCAAACTAATGGTGAGGTAAATTGTTGACCAATCCTGGTATTTTTTTTCAATAATGAAATCCCATATTCTACGGAAATCATTAATGTAATTTCATAAATACTTGGGTATTATTTCATAAGATATGCCTAACTGTGCTATCTATTCGAGACGAGTTCATACTTTTATTTATTCAAATCGTCAAGTTCATTCAAATACCTCATAATGAGAAGCATACACTACATTGAATATATTATCTATTGCAAAGTAGGTTTGAGTGCTCTTGATACAAGTAACTGTTCTTCTGTTATTAGCATTGCTCCAAAAGGAATAGTAGTTTGATGAACATTCAGATCTTCTGAACAACCATCATTATTTCTTTACTACTCTATTAATTAAAAAAAAACGTCGTATGGAACGTATTTGAAATTATTTTATTCTTTATTACTTTTATTCAGTTTCATTTAAGTTAATACATTATGTAATTTTTCCGAGTTAGTATGTGACACATTTTGAAACTGATTTTTTTACACACGTTTGGTCCTCGTGACATTGCATGTTCGATTAAATATTGTTATTTCAAAGCTGACATGGCGGAAGCCACAAAATGGCCATATGGCATTTTCATACTAACCCTAATAATATGTTTATTGAATGAAAGAGTTCGATGAGCGGAATACGATAAGATAAATCTAAATCTAATATGGTGGACGCCCAAAAATGGCGATTTAGAGTTTCTTAGTAATCCGTATCAAAATTACTGAAGAACAAAAAATCTACTGGAATAGATGAAGGATCAATGATAGTTAGGTATAAAAAATAATAGACGCCATAACGATACCACTTGTATGAAGTTTGTTCAAAAATAAGTAAGGTGAATTTTCATTTTTCTCAAAAAATATTTATCAATTTCAATTTTGTCCACTCCAAAGAGGGGACACTTGTACCAACGTTCGAAGCAGTTCTAACATGCACTTGGTATGTCCTTGAGTTCCCTCAACGATTCGGATTTCCTCTCCCCAATCGTCGTAAAACGCTGTCCTTTCATGGATCTCTTCAATCTTGGAAACAGAAAAATGGCGAAGGGCTAAATCTGGTGAATACGGCAGCTAAGACGTTATTACGGTGTGGTTTTTGGTCAAGAAATTACGAACACGCAATAACGAGTGAGCAGGTGTATTATGGTATTGCAAAAGCCATGAATTGTTTTTCCACAATACTGGACATTTTTTGCGTATTCCTTTCCACAAGCGACGCATAACTTCAAGAAAATCCTCCTCAATGACCGTACGACCATGTGACAAGAACACGGTAATCGAAGGAAACAGTGAACAAAACCTTGACATTTGATCTTCTCGGCCTCTTTTAAACATTTTTCTGATTCAGAGCAGAATCACCGTATGCTATCATAAACATTTCAAGTATTTTTGAGCACTTAATTCCATTTTTTACATACAATTCTATGATCCATTTTTTTATTTACATTTATTTATTGTCGCATCAACCTCGAAGGTTATTAGCGACAATTCAAATTTCATAGCAGTATTGGTTTCTTACAATAAATTTTCATATACGGTGCCATATAGCTTTATACATCTTAGAAATGCAATTAGTTTTTCATAGTTGCAATTTTGTCCTAATGCTGCTTCAATTCAAGGGGGAATGTCGTACTCGACTCTCTCGTTGTAGTAAGATGCGCACTCAGATAAAATATGTTTGACACTTATGACACAGTCACAAACTCCACATGTTAGAGGATTATTACCGCTGAGGATGTATTCATGAGTGGGTCGAGTGTGCCCTAGTCGAAGACGTGACAGGATAACTTGCAATTTTCTCATTGTTGGAAGTGATTTCCAGGGTAAGACCAATGTTTTAATTGCTGATAACTCAGAACAGGAGCCATTCCATTGCTGTTTCCATACGTTAGTAAGGATTTGTTTGTAAAACGGTTTCATGTCAGGGTGGGATCTTCTTTTTTCAAAATCTATGAGTGGGTTAGTAATAGCATCCTTTGCCAACTGGTCGGCCCTTTCGTAGCCGGCTATAAAGAGTATATGTTTTTCGAGTAAGTGAAGCTTATGTTTGATGTGTAGTATGATGGGGTGTTCTGAGTTTTGCTTCGTTATTGACTCGAGAGTACTCAATGAGTCTGTTGTTACCAAGAATTTTAAATATTCGCTTTTCTCTGCATATTCAAGTTCTTTCTATATGGCATACAGTTCTACTAAGAACACAGTGCTTCCTGCTGGTAGTTTGAATGAGTGATTGGAGACAGTATTGGTGAATGCTGCCCCTTCTCCTTTTTCTGATTTAGATTCGTCGATGTATATTTGGATACAGTCTTCGAATTGCTGCAATAATTGTTGAAAAGTTGCGTTAATTAGACTATTGTTGTTATTATTTTTTCCATTTTTTGAGTTAGCAGAAAATCACCGTACACGCTAAACTAACTTTTATACCTCTCATCAACATAATATATTAAATATATATTAATATATAATTAATATATAAATAATATTAAACTTAATAAAAGCTGAAACTAAGAACATATGTTCACGTCAAGAGTAAGAACATGAAAAAATCACTAATCGAATGTAAAGAACCCGCGAAATATGAACATTCAGCTTATTGTTCTAACAGACCTCGTATATTTGTTGAAGCATCTCTTTCGCAAGAGTATTGAATACATTTTAAATGGCTTCAGTTACCTATATGTAAAAAAAATGATAAGAAGTAAAATAGAAAACTATCGAAAAATTTCGTTAATAGGTATGTCTTTCGTTGAATTCTGTGAAAAATTGGTAACTTCACGGACAATGAATCATTTGGAAGGAAACAAAATTGTATGTAACAATCGACTTGCATTCAGGAAAAATCGTTCCATAGAAACTACAACTGATGATCTTCTGAATTATATAAATATTCCAAAAGGATTCTATTAATTTTATGAGTATTAATTTATGATTTGTCAAGGCACAGACACAGTCTCATCAGAGTTTTTCTATACCAAATTAGTTCGACTCAGTTTTCAAAATAATATAGTGAATTGGTTGCAATCATATACGAGGTATATCGAAAAAATAAGTGAATTTTCATGTTCTCAAAAATATCTTCTGGAAATTTTATCAGTTTTCAATGTCTAGTACAATAAATTTGCTTCGAAAGCTCAATTACTATTTAGAAATACAAAAATTAACAGTAGGTATACAGTTATTTTGATATATTTATTGGAAATTTTATTCTCATTGATATTACACAGTGACTATACATATAGGTAAATTACCTACTTTTTTGGGACAATTCGAATACGGAAGGCGATAAGTTTATGATATTTCATTAAAAAATCATAGCTTGATACGCCACTGCTGTTTGTTAATCTGTGCACTTTCAAATAAGGGTAGAATAAAATGATCTCTAATATTTTTTCTTCTACATTAATGAAAACTCAATGTGACCCGTCAGTCATGTTTTTTTCATGAATTAACCAAAAATTCTCAATATACCAATTTGGAATGAAAAGATTATTGGAGGAATGTGTCTATCCAAAAAAATCAGCGGGTGATAATCCGAAACAAATGATCCGTTTTAAATAAAATAGCCTCGTTTCGAATTCAACCTACAATGGCAACATCTTCATTAAAAACAACTAAAATTCCCAAACCTTTTTTTTCTAAAAAAAGTGTCGGTTTTTGTTAATTTTTTTTAGGAATGGACTAGCAATTTGATATTATCTGTAAACAAAATACTCATTTCCAGTTCGTAAATTTGATTGTGAATACCCTGAATCATTGTTCGTACTTTATTGACACTGAGCCATTTCCTTAATTTCAAATAAACAATAATTCAAGGTACACACTTTTAATTTGCACGCCGCTCACGACAATTCCAAATACTCATCTAGTGTTAAATGTACTAAAACCGTAATTAGCGAACCGTTATCTTCGTTCTTCTTCCACGATCGTGACAGTTTTCACTCGACTCGCATATGCGCCAAACTTACCGTACTCAGAAATAGTTAGTCCAAAAACCAGAAGGGCCGGAAGCCACAACAAAGGTCCCGGGTTCTTGCACCGACACACGTTCATCGCGCACCTTGAGAAACTGTTAACATCAACGTATCTTGTGCACCTGTCGCTGTTACCGGCAACACTGACCGAAGAAGAACAGTTGAAGACTGTCGCAAAACGAGGCCGACCGCGATTTCTTTGCACCAGAAGACACCTCGGTTATGGAACTTCCATGAGTCGATGTTGACTGGTGGGGTACACGAATGGATCAAATTGGGTATTTGGAGTATGGGAATAGATCAAGGAAACGGGGCTTGATTTCGACGATGCGATTGATGAAAGGAAAACTAATGCGATTTGGAAGAAATTTGGCATGGATCGCTTTCTTGTTTGCGACGTTTAAAATTGATTAGAAACTGAAATTCTCTAATGGCGGTTCTCGATAGAGATCCCGTCGGAACTGAGCTGTGGCAGTTTGTCATTATAATTATAATAGAAAAAATGTATACAAGTGTAGAGAGGGCAAACTTTTTAGTTTGCTCCATTATATTACTGCGTAAAATCAAAGTATATTTACAAAGGAAAATGTTCTATTTATCAGTAACTTGTATTCAATAATTTTGCCTATCAAAAAATTTGCCAAAACAATCTGTTTAAAATCTGTTTTTCCATTAACCAGCTCTCTCACCTCTACGAACGACAACCCCCAGAAGTCGAAACTTGTGCGAACTAAGGATTAACGAGGTTTTACCTTTTAACGTGTGATTCCTAAAATGATACAATACTTATCCTTACGTTTCGGAGGCCAAAATCTGCCTCCGTCCCAGGCACTTTGTTCTTTGGGTCGGATATTTCCTGTACTGACGAGAGGTAATACTCCGAAACCGCTCTGTGGGAATCAACTCGATTGATTTTAGCATGGCCCTGCTGCTGAATGAACGGGAAACATCTGTGAGGTATATTGCAATAATGTCTGTTTTTCGACTCTCTTTTCTAGTCCTATCATCTCCTCTCGTAGTGTATGCATTTCTCTTTTAACCTCGTCGTCGATTTTCATGACGCTTTCCTTCAGTTCTCCATTTAGATTTTCTTTTAGTTCTTCCATTCGTATTTCGGTTTTATGAGAATTCTCTGGAGCGCCTCTTCTCGTTCTTTCTTTTCTAATTCTTTTTCCTCCTGTCGTCGCTTTTCCTCGACTTCTTTTTCCTCCTGTCGTCGACTTTTCGCATCGTCTTCCATCGTATCGTACGATGTACTTCTCGTATTCACCAAAAATACCTTATAATTTTCACAAAAATGTCTTCATTATTTTTATTTATCAATAAAATTCCACTTCTGACACCACTGTTACGATATTTACTTGGGGTTCGTTTTTAAAAACAACAACACTAATAACACTTAATACACAACTACTGCACTGATTATAATTCACTTAGAATACTCGCTTGCT
>WOGN01008046.1:0-11505 GCA_015342105.1 Leptinotarsa texana | reverse complement strand
AATTTTTTTAATCTTTATTTTTTCAGCTTTCATTAATATTTTAATTTCATTTGTTTGGTTATAGCTTGTATGTTAATTTTTAGTAAATTCAGTTTTTGTTTAATAAAATTGTTATTTTCGGTTAACCTTATTAATTTTGTAATTGTTTTTTCAGGGTTTCAAATCATTTTATATTAGATTAGACAATGGAAGTCCGAACTGATGAAATACACAACTGAATTTTTTATGTCACATCCAGAAGAGCCCCACCACCTTCATTGGTTGCTGTAATTTCTTATATTTGGCTGCTATCTCTTCACACTATAAAATTATTTGAAAATATTCCATCATCTTATATAGCACCAGCAATTCATGTATCTGTTATAGTGATGTCATCATTTTCGTCCAGAGTTCGAAAATGTAGCTATTTTTATATTCAACGCTCTCACATTTTGATATTTAACGTAAAATTCTTTGCAATAGGTTATCATTCAATTATTCTTCAGTATTTTTCATGAAAAATGTCCACTTTGCTACTGCAAACATGATTTACGCTTTGCACAGTCGAATCGTTTCATACCATCATTTGTCATCCATAGTTTTGCATAATACATTTTTTGTCGATAGTGGAGCAGTTAGATCAAACTTCCACAGCTGGTTTTTGTTACTCGATAAGTCCTTTCCGGTCACTGTATTTTTATCTAAACTTGGTTTTTCTTTCAAATGTTTGATAACACGATCTTCTACTGCTGTACTTTTGACTCTGCATAGCTGTAGAGTTGAACGTTTCTGTTATCAAATGTTTCATAAATACTCGTCTGTTGAGATAATACCGTGTTTCACTGGTTTCTACTCATATTGAATGATGTTTTGAACTTCTAAAATGACGATATCTCAAGAGTGGTTATTGCTGAAAACAATTTTTGCAGATAATTTCATTATCAATTTTTATTTTACCCAATAACGGCAACACTCGACATTTACGAAAATATAATATGTTTTTTAACAGCGTACTCAAGAACTGTACCAATTTGCAGGTAAAGAATATTTGTAACCTCATCACTTCTTTCAGTAGACTGGAATAACCCTGTACATTGTCTTATTCTCAAATATGTTATTTATCTGCACAAGCAGAAACTTCGAGTTTGTGTATTTTGAAGTTGAAATTGAACATTGTTTCAAAACGAGGGGAGAGAAAAACAGAGAACAAAGTTTCGATGCATTTCAAAACCTTCATTAAGTGGAGTTTGATATGGTAGTAAGGCTAGATCTATTTCTTTGTAGTATGGAGTTTCCGAAGTTAAATGAATGGAAATTATGTCAATGGTGGAAATAATTTATTCAATAAACACCCTTTTGTGAGATTTTCACTGAACAGTTTTAGAAAAACGCAACACGTGTTTCGTCATACAATAGGTATTCTTTTTGTAATATATGTGAGTGATATTTTTCAAAGCCTACAGTCATTTGTTGCAGATGACTCACTTAAATGGAAAATCATATTGACTTTCTGTGTAAAAAATTGTTAATTCAGCTCTACCTTCTTCTCCAGCTAAAACGATTTATAAGTACCAGTACATTACTAACTGCGTATTACTCACTATTTCACTGATATTTGATGTATGGAACTTTTTCATGAGGAAAATCCTCTTATGTTCAAAAGGTTTTCCGTGTGCAAAAAAAATCACTTCCAGTAATAGATGGAGCTTCTTTCGACAAACCATGCTAACCTCTCTTCATCTTTTACACTTTGATAGAAATATATTAAAAATGTGTATGCTCCACCCAATCAGACTATTACAATTTTCCCACTAGAAATCAGAGAAACATAGAAAACCGCTGAATAAACTAAAAATGTCTATACGAAATTCACTGAACCTCAAGGTGTACAACCATTTACCAACTGACCTCACTTAGTTCAGTACTCAATAATTCAAGATGAGAGTTTAAACATTTCTTTCAAGAAACTATTTTTATTCAACACAATATTATATGAATAGTACTTACAATGAAAGTTTCATTCACTTTTTATACAGTGCTTTTCTTTAATGCCTCCCTCCTATTATTTTCTGAACGGCTCAACCTAATAAATTCAAATTTGGAATCATGAAATTAATGCATGAATACTTTATTTCCAAATAAAATTGACAGGTGAAGCTTTAAAGATGGCGACTACGCATCATTTAGGAAAAAAATGAATCTTGTGACACATCATTTTGAAGCTCCTGACAAATGCCTCACAACCCTAGAATATAATGTCAATATCTTCAACTACTACAAAATGGCGGAACTTTTAATAATTGCCTGAATACATTGATATCTAACTAAATATTATGAGGTAATAAGCTTGAGGTCAGTTCACAAGATGCTCGAAATGGTTGCCTTGAAATTCTTGACATATGAACAACCTACCCGATATTTCACGCCGAACATTTTCGAACACAGTAACGTCAATATCTCTACAAATATTCATTATTCTCTACCGTATATCCAATATTGAAGCAGGTTCAGTTTTGTACACCTTTTGCTTCGAATATCCCCATAAAAAAAGTGCAATGGTGATGAACCTGGCAAAGGGGCTGGCTATTCTGTAGGACCTCGACGGCCAATCCAACGACCAGGAAAAATAGTATCCAAATAGTTTCTTACTTGTCTGGAGTAGGTAATGTGGTAGTGCTCCATCTTGTTAGAATACAATATTCAAATGATGATTTCAATGATGAGAGGGTCAACAGTAGTTTCCAGCATATTCAAATACAATTCCCTTGTTGAATTTTGATCAATAAATAGATGTCCTGCAATATGATTTCCCAATATTCCTGCTCAAACGTTAATTTTTTCTGGATATTGGGTATGTGTTTTCCAGAAAAAGTGAGGGTTGGTGTCACGGTAATTTTGTCTGTGACAAAATTGCCGTGCAACCTTCCGTTGCCGTTTGAAAAACGTACATTCGTCACTAAAACAAATATTGTGGAGATAGGTAGGATGCCTTGCAATGTTTCCATCATGATTTCGCAGAATTCTGTTCTTCGATCAGGGTCATCTTCAGTACCATTTTAATTTTGTATGGATGATAAGTATTCCTCTTCAAAAGTCTCCACAGAGTAGAAGGAGTCACCTCACAAACATTCGCGACGGAATGAGTCGACTGTTCAGGATTCACTACCAATTTTTTGCACTTGCTGTTTTTCCGGAATGGACGGTTGTCCTGAGGGCTTTTTGTTATGTACACAACCGGTAGTTGTGAATTTGGATACAAGTTCCCTCAAATAGTTTCTAGAGACAGGACGATTCGGAAAACGTTCATTGAAAATCCTTTCGGTCTCGTGAAAATTACGCCTCACACCCTAAATGAAATCGCTTCAATTTTTTCTTCCAATGGACTAGAATTGACCATGTTAGAGATCATTGACGTGGTACTAGTATAACCGAAAAGTAAATGAGAATATTCTAAGTGAACAATAATGTACATTGTCGTATTGACATTTATTGTCGTTTTTATAAATAAAAATAAGTTACCAATTCTTATGGGGTTGTTGGAATTGCCATATGGCAGATAAAACGAAATATTTCTAGAAATATCGATATTAATGTGTATGCTTTCAGGAAATTATTGAATGTTCCGCCATTTTCTAGTAGGTAAAGATATTGACTTCATATTCCATGGTTGTGAAGTATTCGTCAGGAGCTTCAAAATGATGTGTTGCAAGACCCCCCTTTCCACTTTTTTTCTCAAATTTCAATTATTTGAGTTGACCCCTTCAAAAAATAAAAGGGGGGGCATTAAAGAAATGCACTATGCACAAATGCATATGTTGCTGAGTTATGTTCTGTATCAATATCATTTTATTCTACTTAGTAGTTAAGTTTTATTTCAAATGATCATTAACACTTGTACATTATATTGTAATTTTGTACTCAGGGCAGCGTGCATCTGCACTCTTTTTGACCTGTTACAAATGCATTGAATACATAACATGACTAAATAAATTATGTCTGTCTGTCTGTCTTTTCGTGAGTGAAGACTCACCTAAAGAAGTAATTGTATGGCGAAACACGCGTTGCGTTTTTCAAAACTGTTTAGTGAAAATCTCGCCATAAAATGTTAGTTATACGTTAGTTATAGATTTTCCATTCCATTCCATTATATTCCATTCACATTACATGTGAATAATTGTAAGGTCAGTGTATATAAATTTCATTTATTCATTCAAGTACGATGTACCCCTTATGTTCAAAAATCTTTGACGAATATTTTGAGAGAAACTCATTATGTAGTTTTTCACCACCAAATCAGCTACATGCGAGCTAAAAATTAACAATGCTTTTACCTTTCATCCTATAATGCTTTTGAAAGATGAACGCACATTTCGTTATCTATAAACTTGGATATGATTGACCAATACTCACTTCATTTATAAAAAGTAAGTATACGATTGAAATCTCTGCTTCCTGAAAATTCTGAGGTTTCTTCAATTTTCGAAAGTTTTATTTCATGTAAATATCAAAAACTTCAATCCATCAGTCACGAATACCTGATTGGAGACGAATGATCCCATAATCTAAGCGACAAGGTCGATAGATTATACTTCAAGTATTCTCAGTTTCCAATTTCCTTTGACAACATATACACTAATTCTCATCTTATCATTGTGAAGTCCTTGACTCGCTCCAGAATACACACAATTTCAATGGGTATGCAGATGTGAGTACATATTTGATGTATAATTTCCTTTTTGAAAACCCAAACTGGAACCGGAAATTGAAACTCCTACAAAAATCTCTTGAACACAAATAGCGGTATAAATTGAAAGCTCAACGTATTAGTTGGCAATATTCAGAGCATTTAAATCATAAATCACGGTTTCAGGTTAGGATGTAAGAGTAAATATGAGGTTGGGCCTGGAAAGGGTTCAGTGGCGCATCATTCAGTTTTCAAAACGATATTTCAGTATTGAATTGTTTGATGATTCAAATATAAATTATCGTAGAAATGAATACAAAAAATGTCTGATAGTGTAGAATGAAACATTCTAATAGGAAGTCATTAAAATAATTACTTATGATGCACTGTTTGGAAACTTTGGTGTAGTAATGAATATTACTGGAGTTTTTTTTTCCAACACTAATACGAAAACTAAAACCTGGTTTAGCAAAAGAAAAGGTTTCAAATTCCTGAGTGAGTATAAAAAACTCTGTAGAGTTCATACAACATACAAAAAATATGGTTCTGCAAGAAGGTGAGATTTTGGTTTCTTTTGATGTTGGTTCCTTATTTCCCAGTGTCCCAATTTCACAGACCTTGCAATACCTCAGGGAATTATTAGAGAAAAATAATTTCAATAATTACGAAATCGATGAATTCGTTTCTCTTAGTAATTTGTGTATGGAACAAAATCTGTTCCAGGTAGAAGGTTGTTTTTATGAACAACAGGAAAGAACGACCATGAGAAATCTCTTGTCCCCCTACCTGGCAGACCTGTTAATGAGTGGATTCGAAATGGAAACCAAAGAAAAGTCAAAGTATTTTCCTAGGATTTGGCTAAGGTATGTGGATGATAGTTTCGCGATTTTCGATAGCAAAAAATCGAATATTGAGGACTTTGTTTCGTTTTTAAATAATAAATGTTCATCAATAAAATTCACGTGTGAGTTAGAAAATAAGGAATAACTACCATTTTTTGACGTTTTGGTAATGAGGAGCCAATATAGAGGGTTAGAAAACAATATATTCAGAAAAGAAACATGTACGTACAGGTGTAATCACGACTTTCAGAAAAAATAAAAACCAAGATCAATAGATTTCAGTTCCATACAACCAATATACGAAAAACTTTGGGAAGATTTTCAAGGAACTAGGTATGGAGGTGGTTTTTAAAACAAGCCATACACTACAGATCCTTTTGGGAAATTAAAAAGACAAAGTCGAGAATTCGGGAAAGTCTGGAATTTTCGATATTGAATGGAAGGACTGTGATGCAAAATATTATGGACAGACAAAAAGATCTAGTGAAGTAAGATATAAGGAACACATAGCACACATAGCACCTGAAAAATCAGCAGTTGTCCATCATATTGTGCAACAAAACCATTCCATAGACTTCAGTTCATCAAGATTATGTGGACAAGTTAACAACAACAGGCAACCAGATGCCTATGAGAGTGTAAAAATTAGAAAACATATTGATATTATGAATAACGATGACGGACCAATACCAAATAGCATACTATATTGCTTGTTGAAATAATGTTATTTGGTTTACTGGTTACTATATAAGGACACATTAGAGAAAATTAATTTAGATAGGCAATATTGTGAAATTAATTTTTATATAGCTGAATATTTGCTATAATATTCAAACATTACATAAGAACATATTGTAAAATAATAGATAAGGCAAAATGTAAAATTTATTTAGGTGTGGTATGCCTGTATGTATGATATACCTGTATGGTTTACCTGTATTGCATAAATAGCATTAGCTCAGTTCTAAGCTTTTTTTATCAGAACCGTATCAAACTCTGTTTGAAATATTCATATCACAGGCAGATTCAGTTGACGTTGTTACCCTCATTTGTTTGAACAGATCAGAGATTTCATATTTTTATATTTTTCCCCGTGGGTTGACCATTAACTGACTACACTGAATAATCATACTTAACTTCATTTCACTTTGAATACAACAAACACTTCAACTAAAACTTCAACTATTATTTGAATGTTTATCGCCTTACCAATAACTCCGCATACCGCACTGTGACGTCCACTTGACTGTACCGATATCCTCGTGGCTAGCCTTGCGCTAGAAAATTTCGTCGAAATTCCGTCGAAATTCCGTCGAAATCAGTAGCATTATTCACACTGCTCCTAAGCGACAGAAAACATTGTGCACTCGCCCTCTCTCAGCTACGTCACGTTTGGTTTATGATTACCAGTGGCAGCCGGAGTTATTTTATTTAGGGCATGATTCACAACAATATATATCGAAACAAGAAACTTAAAGATCCATTCATAAGAGAATCTCGGACACCCCAAGAATATGTGAATGCATCCGTATATAGATAATTGTATTTTATTGAGAATTTTTTGTACCAGAGACTCAGCGGTGCTTAGGCATCTCGAAAACATATTTGGAAAAAAACAGCTAGAAAACAGATGGATCAAAGACCAAACATGGAATGAGAGCTGGAATATACCGAGCGGATAAAAATTTAAACCACAGCTCTCCGCTAGGACTATACACATCCGTCTTTCAGGCGAAAGTGTATACTATCTTGCAGTGTGCAAGGCGTATTGAATTGAGACCTCAAAGAAAGGAGCGGATTAATATTTTTACAAACAGCAACAGCGCACTAGGGGCTCTGACAAACCCGAAGGTGACATCAAAACTGGTCTGGGAATGCCAAGAAGAGCTGAACTTGCAAATAGGAACAAATTCACTTTGTACTGGGTGCCAGAGCATTCAGGAATCACAGAGTATGATGAACCAGCTCTGGGGGTACCAACATCATTGATACGAAACCAGATTAGGACATGGACCAATAAGAAGCACACTGAGTACTGGACAAAAATGCCTGATGACAAACATAGTAGATCCTTCATTAGGGAACCGTCCAAGGAAAGAATCGAAGAATGACTTCAATGTAGTAGGGACCGGCTCAGAATAATTGTGTGTGATTCACTGAAAACAATGATAAAATTCATAAATGATATTGAAACTCTTATTCACCACTCCAATTCACAAATTGGTAAAAATATATAGGACTCAATTTGATACATTTGTAAAACGTAAGGAGATTATTCATTAGCTACTCAAATGGTAGTTAAGTAGCACCTAGAAATCATTCCATTGAAAATCTTTCCACAGGGTGTTGAATGATGATAAGGCACCACTACAAAAATAAATAAATCCACTGAATTATTCTAAACTTTCGAAACTTTATGCCCGTCTGGGCAAATTAACAGTAATTTCTTATGAAAAAAGATTTCGACTGTGACATTCCTGGGGTCTTACTTCTTCGTAAGGAATCTATGCGTCTCGTGTCATGTTCACTTTCAGAGAACTAATGGCCAGAAATTATTCTGCTATTGATTTGATTTTTTTTATATGAATCTTTTCAACTGTTTTTATTATCATTTTGGTAATTATATTCCAAGTCAAATAGGAATATGATGATTGTCATCCCTTCAAACACAATGGAATTCCAAACAAACTTCAGTAAAAAAAATACTTTAGTAGTTACAACAGACTGCTAGTGATTTTTTATGTAACATGTGCTGAAACGGATCTGAGTCACGTATTCCTCGTATACCTTCTCCATAACAAACGTATCTGTTAACATATTCTCTTTCCAAAAAACCAAGTGAACATAAAACATACATCATACATGAAAGAAAATATGCATTCTAAAGTAGAAATGAAATAATGAAGCTTGAGCATCAACAATGGTATGGTTCTTTCAGCCAGGAATAAAAACGAATGACAAAGTGAATAAAATGAAACATGGAAATATGTTGAGTAAAAATTGTGTTCACTCTAACAACAGAGCTCTAACATGAAATAGAGAAATGAAATATGATACTTGGAATAATTCAATATAAAATACAGCAACAATTTTTTTCTGTATGCAGTTTTTCGTTTCACCGTTTTATCGAAATAAAGTAAATAGTGAATTGAATTCATAATGCATAACTAACGTTTTAATAACTGAAACGAAATATAATCAGTTTTTCATGTTTTATACATATTATTTTAGACACATTATTTAATGAAAACAAACGGTTTTGTGTATTCGTTTATGTTATCACATGACTAAGCAAAAGGGAGACATGCTTCATTGCTTAAAACACTGGGTCGAAAGTCACAGGGTAATTGGAATATCAACATTTCAGTCTGAAGAAGGGAAGAAACTGAGGTCTTCTGTAAAATGTAAACTCCCCTATAAACTCAATAATATACTAATGACGTGTGAAGCTTTATTTCAAAGGATTCTAAATCATTAAAAACATTACTTGTGAAAACAGTTCATATACAGGGTGTGTGTCAATACCTTGTTAATATTTGATAAGGTTATATTTCAAAACCTCATTCGGAAGTATATCCTTAATATTCTAACTTCTGAACTAAAATATGCTAAACTGTCAAGAATATAAATTGATGATTACTTTGGTATGGCAGTAGATAATTTTGTGGAAAATAATACACATCTTCTATGTATCAAAAGGAGTTTTTTGCTAGACAACCTAACATATTTTTCATTCCATTAATAAATTATTTCAAAGAGAGACGTGAAAAATCGATATTTTTTCTAATTCTGAAATTTTCATTGCTTTCCGAAAAAGTCAAGTTCCTTAATTCTTGTCATCTCGATCAATCAACCAGACGACGTCAGAATTTAGGTCAGATTTGCACCTAGCTGAACGAGAATTTCAGAAATAATTTTTTCCATTTTGTCTTTGATTTTGTCGGAAGCCACCGCCAGGAATCAAATATTATTTTTGCCTAACAGAAAAATGTTTTTATGCCTAGAATATACTCACTCATTTTCACATGAACATTATACCAAAGTTATTATGAATTTTTTTCGAAATTTCTGCAACCTGTACTTGTGATATTAGAATATTCTAAGAAATCTATACTTATCAATCTCTGTTTCTTCGTACTGGTAAATCTTAGGAAGCTAAAATTTGGTATATAGGTGCTTCGTAGGCCTGAAATGCGTAGTAAGAGAGTATTTTAAAATACTCTAACTTGGACGCCCCCCGTGGGGGTAAAAAGGGCGCGTTTACATATAAAAGTTACCTTTTCATCACTGCTTCTCCGTACCGCTATATTTTGGAAGGCTGAAATTTTGTATGTGGGTTCGTTTTACATTGCAGATGTGCATCAAGATAGGATTTTTGAATATTCCAGCTGAGCCGCCCTCCTGGGAATAAAAGGGGCGCGTTAACATATGAACATTACTTTTCATTGTTACTGTTTCTCCGTACTGCTATATTTTCAGAGGCTAAAATTTTATATTGTTTTGTTGTAGATGTACAATAAGAACGAATTTTCGAATATTTCAACTGGGGCGCCAGCCGCGGGGGAAAAACGTTCATAAAATAAAGTTACCTTTTCAAATATCTAGGGCGTCCCCACTGGGGATGCCCCAGATAGAAAATGAAAATAATGAATATGAACTTATGCATGGATGAATATTTTCAAATTTATTATTTTCATTTGAATAAGGGGACATTTATAAACAAGTCTCAGGCTTTCAATGTCTCTCCTGGAATTATTAGTATTTGAATTTCTCTAGAGAAGTTCTTCTTTGAGCTTCACTTTCTGAATCTGAAACTGATCAAAATATTATCAAAGGAAAAACCATGATCTGAGTCAGTGGCGTGTTTCAAAGAAGAAATTGAAAGACTAAATCTGTACATATTCAGTTATTATTCATGGAAAAAATATCACTGGTATTATCTACCACATTGTGGAACACCCCGTGATTTCAAACATTCCAAGTCTGTTTCATTTGAGTGGGTTCTATCTTATATGTGTTAGGTTAGGTTCAAAATGCAACTCACAAGGGTTTAAGGTGGCTCACACCTATTTTCACTCGAGTAAATAAACCCAGCTTCTTAACGAAGCCGATTAGTTTATATGGTGAGTATTCCTCCAGGTCAGATGGTAAGAGTACAGCTGTCGAAGACTAAAAACCTTATTCGGCCATCAGCGGGACAGGCACAAAGTATGTGCCCTGCTGTTTCATCATTTTTCAAACAGAGGCGACACATACCGTCTTCTGAAAGTCCGAGTCTTTGTATATGATGATTCAAATGACAGCGACCTGTGAGAAAGCCTGTTAGATATCACAGTTCATCCCTAATGTAGTTCAACAACTGTTTGGTGTCAAGCTCCGATGGGTAAATAAACGCCTTGGAATAAGTCAATCCTGGAAGATTCTGCCAGAAGTACATAAATCTTCTTGCCACTCAGGTGTTCAATCTTTGTTTAACAAAGCTTAAAGCGATGCCAATGACAGGTTCTGGTCCGATGAAGCTGCTTGCAGCACCCTCCTTTGTAAGGGAGTCAGCAGCCTCATCGTCTTCCAGGCCGGTATGGCCAGGAATCCAGACCAGAGACTATCTGTTGAGACTTTCTATCGAGTAGTGTCGTATTTGGCAATTTGCCACCAAGTCTGTTTCACTTAGTGGGTTTTATCTTATTTATGATAGTGAAAGTTCTTGTAGTATGTTCAATTTTTCAGTTGCGTTGATGTTTTCCATGACATGGTGAACGAGACAACCGCAGACCAAGATCATGCTCCATGACAGGCCAACAATATCAACTCTTGCTTAGCGTATACAGTAGCCACCAAGCCACCAAGTGCAACTTCTCAAACCCAACAAATTAGTACATGAATTACCAGCAAATAAAGTTCATTCAATTTTGTCAATGTAGTGATGGATGCCTACAGTGAACAAAGAGTATTATAATGCAGTTTTACGTTCATAAACGAGCTATGTTGTCAGCGGATGTT